>CABFWB010002319.1:19506-113906 GCA_902151455.1 Timema bartmani
CTGTAGCAGACGATACACTTGAGCGTCACGCTTTTGTCCTTGGAATGTGCATGTGTATGTCCATCCAGTTATATTATAGAGATCAATGAGTATAGTATAGAAATTACAGAGATGAAAACGTAAAAGATTTTAAAAAGATTATTTTTATTGGAATAAATGTAAGTAGGCAGTTTTTAAATATTCTAATGTAGAAATATAATAATTTGTCCAAAACAAAATTTATTTTTACTCCAGTGCTTTCCATTGATTAAATGAATATCAAAATCCAATTTGTTTTCTAATATTGTGTATATATACAACTTAATTTTTAAACAAAAACAGCAATATGCTACAAACAAAACGATTCCTATAAAAATTTTCACTAGAACATTATTTAATATATTACTGTCTGAAAATATAATAAATGCACATTTACTTTTTTTTTTATTAGCCTTTATTACAGTAAAATGTTCTAAAATACCCAACAGGCTTGCATTGTATCTATTTCAATATGCTGTCACCGTCCGCCATTAAATAAAATTGTTAAATTAAATTTGTAAATATCCACCTAGAGCTCTGCTCAAGGAGATCAGATATTTTAATTGGTAACTTATAAATAATGGGGTACTTTGTAACAGTAATATTAAAGTAGTAAAATATCGTATTATAAACTTTAACTGTAATAAACTTCAAACTTCCTACCTTGAAGATAGATTGATGTATCATCATACTCTGATCAAAAGTTGCAAAATTATGTTTATTTTGCTTACTTATAACTTAAGTTCTAACTTTTTTTAAACTTTGCCTTTTTCTTTTATTTATAAAGTCCTTGATCAAGTCCTCAAAACTAATATTCTGTAAATATTGTAGGTACCTATGCTATATATCACTATATTGTTATATGTGAATAATTAACATAGCAAACCTATCACAAGATTAAGATTACTGTGCTAACCTCTCCTTTCTCTTCCTAAAATCATTTACACGTTTGTTAATAAACAGAGTACAATAATCAGGCAGCCGAATGCACTATGTCTATGAAATTGCAATTTGAAACACCTCACACCACATTACACACACAAAAACCACAGAGCATAATAATAATATATAAAATTCCAAATATTATAAAGGCAGAGAAACTAAATGTTATATGTTTATTGCAGTGATATCTATATTGGATCTCTATGTCTTGATGGACACACCCCTTGCAACGGTTCAAATCATGACGACAAAGTTTGTCGTCCACTTGCTAGCGAGAGGTCAGATCTAACGGTTTCTTTCAATATTCTTGTGCAAAAACGTGTGCCTAGTGAATAAAAGTTTTTTTAATAGTGAGGTATTATACCCCACTTGACTGAAGACATTTACATTAAGGTGTATACAATTTAGTTTTATAGGTAATATTTTACAAATAAGAATATAATCTTCTAAATATATTAAAATATGTAACTAACGCCCATATTGTTTACATTCTGCCAAGACTATATTATATTTAAAATTGGTTATTAGCTTATATAATGGTTTCAGAAATGATATTAAATTTCATGTTCAATAGCTAAAATGTAAAATAGGCTTGCATGAAGTATTATTATTTTAGCCTAAATCGACTTATTTAAAGAAACAAGTCATGAGTATTGAACTTAGGTATGCTCTTCAAACCTTTTATTAACCCATTTATTTCGTTTAACTAATCATACGTTGATATATCTCATATATTCATAAAAGTTAGCGAACGATGTCGAAATGCCAAATTGCCTTGTATGTGTGTAAAAGAGAAAGAGATACCAGAAGGTATTCTTTTCTCTTATACAATGCTGTGCAGACGACAGCTTGGAAATTGGTAGCCGCAGATGTCCATCCAGTTATATTATAGATATCAATGGTTTAGTGGGATCCAACTACGCGTTGTCACGCGAATGAAGTTGCACGTTGGAATTAATCAATTCGTTGACGCATGCTTATGGCTGCGATGAGAACGTGCCGGGAACGAGAGTGATCAGTGCTGGTAAGCGCTGATTTAAAAAAGAAGACAATATGTATGTTCGTATGTTGCCAACCTAGCTGAGCCTTAATACCTTAACCATATATAACACAAGTCCTTTTAATCTGTTGCTGTACAGATGATACCAACCTTTGCAAAACATATAATTATGTGTGAACTGCAACAATAATATTATTGATAGTATTATAGTAATATTTTATTATTATAATTATTATTAAAATTGTTATTTTATATGTATGTATACTTTCTTTTGTAATTTATTGTGGGGAACTCTTTTTATGGACCTTAGTTAAGCTGCACCATTTGGATCAAGCACTGGAAAACTACACACTCTGGACCCCTATTCCCAAGATCTCCCATTTTGAACTCGAATCAAGCCTTCTCGAACTCTGAGAAAACTTTTTGAATTCCTGAACTAAAATTGCTCGTATTTGAGCTCAGAAGTCGAGAAAACCACCATTTGAATTCACTTTAAATTGTATACACTGATTTCTCATACAACGAACTAGTTCCCGGTGAGATCAACCAATGCCAGCATAAGATAAACGTTAAATATTTTCCAATATGGACAATACTTATCTCTGTGATACATAACCAAATTTCTTACTATTGTAAATAAATTTATTAAAATAATTTTATTATGTCAAAAAGAAATGTTACTTCTGAGCAAAAACGTATTCTTCCGGAATTTATTGAAGGCCTTATCTTAAATGCGTGATAAACTAAATATTTTGTTTTATTACAACACTTTATTATTATTATTATTATTATTATTATTATTATTATTAGCACCGCGTCTTACTACCCGTTCGGGTTATACGCACTTACGCTAATGTGTAATGGTAGGGTTATTGTGAGATGAAATGGAGGACCTACAGTTTAACGTGGAATCCGAACCACGGTGGAGGCCTGGCATTCCTCACATTCACAGGTTGTGATTAATACACATCTTGTCAGAGGTGAAGGAAGGGTTTGGCAAACAGATAAATCTGTGCCGGGACCGAGGATTGAACCCCGGACCCTCAGCATAGAAGTCTGACACCTTACCACTAGACCACCAGGTCACCCCGTGAGAAGAGAAAATTTGCCTACAAAGCATGTCTTGGAATTTTCTTTGTAATCCTCGCCGTTTTCGTATAATCTCGCAGCGAAACGTTTGGAATTTCCCTTCAGATTATTTAGGTACCTATCATGCCCAGTTTACATTAGGTTTGGGGATTATTTTTATATTTTCCTATTATCCCACTTATATAGGAGGGGTGCCAAAAAGCAATACCACCTTGGGCCACCCTTGGGTGCCTCCCTTACCCTCGATGCTCTAGCAGGTGTTTTTATTGTTTAATGGCTAATCCAGCTTTGTAGCTTATACAAAAATGTAGGATCTTTGATGACTCACTGAATGTAAGGACAAAATTTAAAGCTTGTAACTTCTCTACCAAAGACAGCTATCTCAAGAATCACTTATTTTAATTTATAGAAAAAATAATATCTACAAGTTGAAAATTTGATTGGTGTGACATAAACTATAAAGTTTGTACATTTAGTACACCAAGTGCACCTCCTCAACAGACTTAATTTAAATATGAGGATCTAATATAAACTAATCTTAGAGAAAATTATTTGGATTTCAATTAGTCCGTCACACAGTGATATTGAATGCAGTTAATGATTATTATTTTCTTGAATTGCGCCCATATATTACTTTAATCACCCTAACTTTATATAAGGGCGGACTACCTCTGTGGACTATTAGTCAAAGTTCTTGATTACAGATACAAAGGTCCCGTGTTCAATCCCCTGTGGTTTCAGAATTTTTCTGTGAAGCAGTGGTTCTAAAGAAGGGGTCTAACTTGGCATCGTAAGGACAAATGAGGAGTTACTCAAATAAATAGGTGCCCACCTCGGTGACGTAGTTGGCTAATGCGCTAGTTTCATGTTGAGCTTGACTGCCGAGGATGGGTAGATCGAGGTTCGAATCTCGCTCGGGTGAACTGGGGATGGTTTTTCATAAATGGCTTTCCCCTCTCCCTCTGCACAAATGCGGATTCACTTCCTCTAAATTCAACCTTCCCAATTTCTAATCCATTAGCGTAATTAGTACTTAAGCGTATAACACGAACGGGTAGTAAGACGTGGTGCAAAATAAAAATTATAAAAATAGGTAGTTATTACAGTCTAGAAAACTGAAATTACTAGCCGTAATGGATTTCTTGTTTATTTTAAGACCTGCCTCAGCAAAACTTGTAAAAACACTTTCTCTTCAACTTACAGTCGGTGGCTCCTAAAGTAGAGATTTTCGTAGAACTTCTTGGAGGTTGCAGCAACATCAAGATCAGGCAGATCAAGGAATACTACTATAAAAGTACATATTTACTTATTATCCATTAAAATTATCATTCAAATAAGTATATATGTGTTTCATGCAGGCCTATACTTATAAATAACCAAATCAGCAAAATTAAACACATACATAGATTTCCCTCTAAAGAGTCCTTAAACCCTTGGAAATGGTAATCGCATCTACATGGTGCGTATTCTTAGTCACGTGACAGTGCCAACCAATGAGGAAATCAGAGACTACAGCCAATTAATTCTTAGACAGAAAATTATCTGTAACAAGGCTCAAGTAGAGGCTATGAAGATTATTAATGTGAAGTTCAACCTAGCAAAGCGACGCCACTCTTTCTGCGAACTTGGTATTTCTCATAAAACTGTTTCTGGGATGTCGCGCTTTCCATTGTTTCTAGATTTTCAGAAATATATTTCTGAAATAGCTTTGTTCGTAAGACTCGCTGCATTGATGCTTTCATTTCGATACGTTCACACATATTTACGATGTTATGGTTGGTAACTCTTAGCAGTCTCTATCGACCAGTTCTTTGAAAGTTATAATTGAGTCAACTTCTACGGAGTGGTAAGGCTAAAGGACTAAAGGATATGCACTCTGTAGACAATGCAATCTGTGTGTGTGGTTAATTTTATAATGAATTTTTGGGAATGTAAAAATAGGTAGACATCTAGTAGCAGTGTATAAAACTAAACATGAACCAGCTCCTATGTTTGGTTTTATCGTATTACACTTGATAATATTATCTACCGGTAAACTTTTTATAATGGCCCAGGGATATTACAACAAGACAAGTGTTATACATTATCACTGTTGCCTTCCTTTCTTTACCTATCAAAACTGTATTGGAAACAGAATTTTTGCTTTCAACCAATAAAACATGTACACTCAGTTTACCCTGAAAGGTAGCAAGCTTACCTTGCACGTTTCCACTATGGCGCAGATTATAGATAGATCAATAGTTTAATCAGTCAAAGTATAACTCATATATTGCTTGCTACACTATGGCGTAACTTATAAGATATCATGTTAACTTGATCTGTGTCATATTGGACCACTAATCAATCTCTGGTGTAAACCATCAAGGAATGACTACTATCATTCAGGCTATAAACTGAGTGTAGGGGGCCTACCTTATTTACTATGAGCATTCACAGTTAAGAGAGGTGGTATCTGATATCTATTAGAAGCTACCCAATATCCATTCACCAGGCCATATGAGCTGCAAGATCAACCTAATATAGTGATTTATTGGTAATTTTGGCAATCAGAACATTCACGCAAACAAACAATTTGTTTTTAATTATTAACTGTTTTTACATTATTGAAACACAAACTTATGAAAATAACCTTTTAGATGTTTCTTTTTTGTGGAAGCAGCGTTTACAGTTCACTTAAAAAAAAATGTTTTTCAAGCGCGAGCTTTTAAAATGCGGCATGTTCTTTTGAAATCAAAATGGCGAACCAGCTGAAACAAGAGTGGTTGATGACGTCATACAAATCGTAAAGACGATTGTGTTCTTACGCTGGTTACAAAATAAAAACTTTTTGATTCTGTCTGAAACTAATATTTTGTATGGCTCTTTCTCTATCTAAGTTATGTAAACACAATATAATATATTAATTAATTATTTCATATTTGTTACTGCCACAACCGCAAAACAGAAAAAAACATAATTTTATTAATATGTTTTGGTCTTTCAATAAGTTACGAAAACGCAAATTATACAGTAATCCTTAGGCCAAGGACGTATTATTAGACTCGTTTGATTATACTTTTTTATATTACAGTATTACAAAGCTAATAATAGTTTCCTAATAGTATTAGACATTAGTAACTTTCAGTCGATGTGTGCAATAATGAACCTTATACTAGCTATCAGATACAACCCTTCTAACCATGGATGCCATATAGGTAACAACTTGACTATCCATATTATATTGGCAAACTAACAAGCCATTCAAAACAATATAATTGTATAAGCACTAAAATTATTTCTAATTATCTGTACACAGAGTATGATATGGAACTTGAGTCAGCTGTCAGAAAAGAGCTCAACAAAGAATATCAAAGTTTACTGAGAATACTCCTGAGTGAGAAACGGGACGAATCAGAAGTTGACAGCAGTCAAGTGTGCAGTGAGGCGAAAGTATGTAATATTATTACAATTAGGATTAGTCTTTTAGCTTGATTGAGATTGACCTTGAGAATGGATGCAAAATTGACATGTTAAAAATATGTCTCATTGCAATCGTTGTGCTCATGATTGAAGTTGGGCAAGGTGCGTGATATTTTTCCTTGATGGGGCCAGGTCAAAGCTCACAGGTATTGGATTTTTTTTCTCACCGCGTGTTAACATATTAAATTCAATTCTAAGTTTTCTTATTTATAAAAATCACTAAACAAATCTAGAAACAAAAAGTATAAAATATTACAGGTTTTGAATTAAACTTAGCAAGTAATGAGATTACTTGTACAGACCAAATAATAAATTATAAAAACAAAATAAGCTCGGTTTTTCTTCACTCATAGCTAACCACAATTATTGTTTACCAAGCCACGCATTAGAAAAAGTTATTTTTTTTCTTGCCAGCCACCTGCATAAATGTAAAGTCACAAGGCTGATGTGCTCCTAACCGTTTAATTTCAAGTTTTTCTTGTAGTTTCAGTGGAAAAAAAAACGAAGTTTTTAATAAATATTCTACTTTATTAATTTGAATTAATCACTTTCACTCGTCACCTTACTTATTAATACACGCTAAAACAAAATATAAACCATCTTGTTCGAATCGCGGGCTCGCTCTACAGACTGACCCCATGAGCTACGGCTTTGCTCGCAGTGGAATGACCTTGAGAGAGATCTCCCACTAGATTATAAGACTTATCTGAAAGAGGCTGGCATATGTTAGCTTCTACATTTAGTCATTGGAGTTTCGAGCACTGGTACAGTCGCATGACGATTGCAGTAAGTAATGAATCCTCTTGGGACTGAAGTACTGTATATTGAATCGATGTATGTATGTAAAGAATGATGCTTCACTTATTTTTTTAACAAAAGATGTTATAAAATAAAAAGAAAGAAAATATGTTTTTTATGATCAAAAAGTGTTGGTAACTGGAAATACACAATCAGATGGCGCACGAAACTTTATAGCTGTCGTCTGCACACCATTGCAAGAGAGAGAAAAATATTTGGGTATTTATTTCTCTCTTTCACACATACAAAGCAACGTAGCTTTTGAAGAGTGTGGCCTATTTTGGTGATTTTTTTAATAGATAATCCGGGAGAGTGGAGGAGAAGAGAGGGTTAGGTTTTTAAACCCCTCAAAACCCTCTTTTTTATTTTCTCTCAACCCCTCAAAGAGAGAAGTAATGTGATCATAAAAAAATTTGATCTCAAGGTTTTGATGAAATTTCATGACCACCTGAAACCGAAAAAGTTGTTTTCACGATGCTGCCAATCTGTATCTCAGCCTAGAAACAAAACTATTCAACCGATTGGGCTCAAACATGTTATCGAGGGTTTTCACCACTTTAAGTCATCATTTAATAGAACTCATTTATTTACAATGTCCAATAATACGAATATAATAAACATCATAAAAGTATTATACTATACCATGCAAATGAAGGCTACTTTTTGAATACCAACAGGGACTTGTGATAGGTATGTTACTGGTTCATATTGTTATACCTTACAGGCTATGCGATTCACAAATTGTTTATGTAACTGCTGACTAACACAAATCCAAACAAATACCACTGATTTACATCACAATCACTAGCATACGTCGAAATCATGTATTTTACGTCACCATAATGTCACAAACCAACTGCCTAGGGACGGGAAACTATCGGTGGTCTTCTCTAACGTACATTATCGATAATGTAGCTCCTGAGTTTGGTCACCTAATTCCATTGATCTCTATAATATAATAGGATGGACATCTGCAGCTAAAATTTTCAAGCTGTCGTCTTACGTCATTGTGTAGGAGAGAGGGAAACTATCGGGTATCTCTTTCTCTGTTACACACATACAAGGCAATGTGGCATTTTGACATTGTTCGCTAATTTGTATGAATATATGTGGATGTATCAATGTGTAGCGTTTATTGAAATAACCACTACAATAAAAGATTAAAACATCAACGAAGCACTGGTGAAGTAATACAAAGTGGACTTACCATGCCCCATCGTCCTATGTTATTGTATTACGTCTCCCGAGCCGGCCTCCCGAATTACACTCCACTATAAACTTTGTGCTAAGACTGACTGAATGAAGTACGGAGTTCAAGTCGGCGCAAGGTGTCATGGGAAAGGTCGTGTGACGTATGATGCCCGAGACGTCAGTGAGCGATAGAAACTTTTAGTCTGGATCGTTCTCCATGCTCCACCACGCTTCTCGAACCTTCCTCTCGCGTATAGATGTTCCGTCCCTCTTGTGTCATGTGTTGTGTTTCTCCTTTGTTTTGGCGTTTCCCCTCTCCCCCCTCTCTGAGCTAAAATATTGGCATAAATACTGGTGTAGAATAGATGAATGATTACTCTTGTCTGGACTTCCTCCAGGAACACGTTGGTGTTCAGGATGAATACTAAAGGTATAAAATTCTCTTTCGGCAATTGTGTATCAAAATTCCCTTTTGGCTAACATTTGAAATTTAATGAACAAGTCCAATCTTTCAAATAGAAACATAGCATTATTGTTGTTGTCTTGTAGACACGGAGGCCCCTTCCGGGTTGTGTCTAGTAACATTTGGTAATATCATGGAAATGTCGAATTTTTTATGGTTAAATTTACAGCCTGTTTGGCTTAAGAAAATTTAAATCTACTTAGAATAATTTTGCGGGAATTAATGTTCCTTTGTAGAATGTAGGCTAAAAATCCCCTTTTGGGTTTTTGTCAGCATTTATAAATATTGTAGAAAAGCTAACCTTTTATTCAAAAGACAAAATTATAGTCTGTGCGACTAAGAAAAATGTAATTTGTATCTTTAAATATTGATTTGGTTCTTTTCTCTACGTAATTGTTTTTGATAATTTGTGAGTAAGAGATAGTTGAGTTACTGCTAGATTAAAGCAGAGCGTTGCCTTTTCGCAACTTGACCATTGTTGACTTAGAGCCTTCAGCTCACTTGTTAGATTTAGTCTTTTTTGGTAAAGTCTTTAATACTTTAAAAGTTTACATTTGTCGTTTTTACGACTTGAACTATTGATGATTGAGACGATCATTGAAGATTTAGATTATTATGAGTTTATAATATAATGTTCACATATATATATATACCCTTTTGTACCATATTTAAAATATCCAACTTTTTATATATAAATAAAATACCTAATACTGTTACCTATTCTTTATGTTGCATACGTACCCTTGTTTTACCTAATGATGGGAGGTTTTTTTAATGGCAAATATTTGAAATATTTCTAATAATAAATATTTGTAGAGCGGGTTCGCGGAGACAGAACTCAAATGGACCAGTGTACTGTCCATTTGTTTTATGTTGGTCCTATCGGCTCCTCTGAAATATTTGTCTTTTTTTTATCTTTTGAATTTTCTACAAAAGATATTGTTTTTGTTGTTGTGCACCAGCCTTAATTCGTCGTTGAATTAAGGGGGTGTCTACAATTGTATGATTAGTTAAATTAAATAAATGGGTTAATAAAAGGTTTGAAGGACTTAACTAAGTTCAACACTCATGACTTGTTTCTTTAAATAAGTCGATTTAGGCTAAAATAGTAATACTTCTTACAAGTCTATAAGATAAATGATCGTTTGAACGTAAGGCATCTACACAAACTTTGTCATTCAAACAAAAGTAATCAGGTTTTTAGAAACCTTATTTCATTATAGTTATCAAACATAAATATAATATGGTTTCTATAAGCAATATACAACCTGAGAGCCAACTTGTAATATAGTAATACTTCCTATAAGCCCTATAACCTAAATGATAGTTTGAAAGTAAAACTACTACACACAGTTTGTTATTCAAACACATGTAATTAAGTTTTAAGCTACCTTATTCCATTATAGTTATCAAACATTAAATATAATATGGCTTCTGAAAACAAGCTAAGAGCCAACTTTAAATATATTGTAATATAGTAATACTTTATACAAGCCTATAACCTAAATGATAATTTTAATGTAAAACTAATACACAAAGTTTGTCCTTCAGACTAATTTAATAAAGTTTGACACTACGGTACCTTTTTTCATTTAAGTTTGTCAGCTTCCCAAAAATTTTAAAGTTTATAAAACTGTGATAGGATTGACCATTTTTGGCGCACGTTTTCCAAATACGTTTTTCAACAATAAGGCTTGGTTTATATTCATGCATAATTCATAACTAATAGCGAATAGTGTATAGTGTATAGTGTATAGTGCGCAAGAAATTGAAATACATTATTTTAAATGATGGCGTCTATAATCGATATATAGTGAATAGTGAAATAGTTCAAAGTGCATAAAGATTTAACTTTAACTTTTCTTATACGTTATGCATGAGTTGTGAAACGATATTCTCGCGAGAAAAATCAAGCCAATAAGATTTATGGAAAACATAATTCGATATTTTTCAAATATTATTTTATAAGTTAGAAGTTGGTCGCCATATTGGGCTTTAATTATCGTTAAATAGTTTTATATTGTGATTTTAATTTGAAAATGAAAGTGACAATGAATATACGGTTGAATTTACAGAAGATGGTTTTGTGTCTGTTGCTTGGGGGAGGAACCCCGCACCTCCTATTAATGTAGTTTTTGTACTTGCCTTGGTCACTTGGGAATTTTTATGGTTTAAAACACCAGGAGTTGGAAAATTCATTGTCTAAACCCACATAACCCCCCTCCAAAAAATACATTTCGTGCAACGCCCTTGTACTCTAGCCTCATTTCATTCAACCACTAAACCAGATTGTCCTCAAATGAAGATAAATAATTCAAACATACTATTAAATATAGAAGGATGGGTTCTATAAAATTCATTTACCCGTGATGATAAAAAGCCAGAAATGCAATTCTAGATGGTCTGCCATTAAATGCTAAATATATAAATTCAGATTAATACTATTTAGTAAACAGTACCAATATTTATCTCTCAGATTATAATACAGCTAGTAAAATTGGCGTGTTAAAGGGAACAAGGATATTATATTTGTAAATATGTAAATTATTTTGAAGACCAATGATTGACATATCCATAGAGGTAGTATCCTTAAAATACCACGCGCGCAAGGAGATCACCTCTCAAACAAATGACAATCGTTATGAATGTCTTATTCACTACGTTGCATTATAAACCTTAGTAATTTTCTTATTAATTGTGCACTATACACTATGCGCTATTCACTATTACTTATGAGTTATGCATGAATATAAACTAAGCCTAACACACAAAGGGGTTAAATAAATAAAAAATATATCTTAACCTCATTTTACTTTTATCTAAAGATAAATGATAAATATGAATTTGCGCCTTAAAAAATATGTCACCATTGACGTCATTGACAAAACACTATCACAATTCAATACCGTTACTATAGAAATGCATGTTTCAGAATTAGCCACCAGATGGCTCTAGCTATACTTTGCTGTCCGAAAACTATCATGCACCCTATGTACTTAGGGGCACCAGAAACGTGTTATATTAAAGCGTGCAGTAAAGTGCACAAGTGCGTAGGGGACAGACTATTCAGACATGGTCCATATAGAATTCGCCATTATTACTGTTTTGTTAGCAATTTGTCATTTATTTTAAAGGAGTTTAGCTAGATTTCACATTGGTTTATTTATAACATAATAGATTTGGTTACATTTAAAGTGGTGTGGCGTTTCTATACTTATCCCTTTACTGTGCAGCGAATCATTTGGGGGGGGGACTGACGTTTCGTCAACCTGAGTCCTGACAGATCCGTTTTCATCTCACCATTAATTATTTGGTGTTCACCATGCCTCTTTCAAGTTCAAAAACTTCGAAAGTGTGGAAGTTCTTACTTCTTCTTTGAGAGAGACAAAGCTGGGCTACCTAGTGCTAGTGTAAATAGTGAACTAAAGTGTTAAAAACATTCTCCACTACCGGTCCGCCTAATCTTATGTTCTTGTGTTCTCACAAAAGTGTTAACAGATGAGTTTATTGAGTACGGTAGTTGAAATGTATAAATCTTCTTTTAAAATTATGCCAAAAATGTTTAAATATGTGTATTTTGTAATATATTGTTTTAATTACAAAATTCAATATCAGTAAAATTTGATTTCTAATTCTGTTTTTCCTCTTATCTCTTTTTTCAAGCCATTTATTACTGTAGGAATTTGCCAATAAAAGATCGAAATGACTTCATTTAGTTTTGATTGTTTAGTTTTGCATTTATTCTATATTTTACAATGGATTTTATTCTAGATTTTTTTTTAAAAAAACTCCACTATTGAAAGATTATCGATAGTAGGCCCTACTATCTATGATATTTTTCCAACCCTACAATCACCATAACTTTCTCTCTCTCTCGCACTACACAATCTGTCCAACCTCATGCAGACATCAGTCTTAAATGAGTTTCCAACAATCCTAAAAGGAAAAACTTGTTAAGGTTTAGGATGATAAACCGTACGTACTAACTTAAATGTGTTAATATTTAACTATGCATGGTATAACATTGTTAAGTGGTACAGAATAAAGTAGGCTACGTTGTAACCTCACTGACGCCATGTACAAGAGTAAAGTTGAAGGCGGAAATGACATACTACTAGATGAACAAAGCAATTGGACTACTTGAGTCATAAATTCAACAAAACTCATAATGCACAATAATACAACATGATTTAATGAAACAACTAAATTAAATGGTAGGGTGCACCACACAGACTTTCTTGCTTCTTTGGCTAAAAATAGAGATTTTTAACTTATTCAAAACTCACTGAGAAAAATAATAGCATCCTCTATGCACCAAAGAGCATAACAATTAAATTCTCAGATAATTTAAAAAAAGTACTTGCCAAACATCGCAGAAACTATTAGTTTAAAACAACAATATTTCAAATTAAAGTGTTGTATTTTAGCTGTAGAGATATGCTCAAAATTTGAAATTTCCACAAAAGCAGAGTACCTAGGCCCACTCTCAAAGTAATTTTCATGGAAAATCGAGACTTTCCATTTCGTTTGATGAAAATATCAAACCCAAACCAAATAAATCCAGAGCAAACCAAGCGCTGGGTTTTACTTTGGTTTTCCTTCGGATATGAAACAAGAGTTTAGTCTAGTTATTTTTGGGGCTCTGGGTTGCTATGGTATTTTACTCAGGTATTTGTTGGTTCTCTCTGAGACGCTATGGTATTTTACTCTGGTTTTGCTGGTTTTCTCTGGGATGCTATGGTATTTTACTCTGGTTTTTCTGGTTCTCTCTGGGATGCTATGATATTTTACTCTGGTTTCGCTGGTTCTCTCTGGGATGCTATGGTATTTTACTCTGGTATCTTTTGGTTCTCTCTGGGATGTTATGGTGTTTTACTCTGGTTTTTCTGGTTCTCTCTGGGATGCTATGGTATCTTACGGTTCTCTCTGGGATGCTATGGTATTTTACTCTGGTTTTTCTGGTTCTCTCTGGGATGCTATGGTATCTTTTGGTTTTCTCTGGGATGCTATGGTATCTTACTCTGGTATCTTTTGGTTTTCTCTGGGATGTTATGGTATTTTACTCTTGTATCTTTTGGTTCTTTCTGGGATGCTATGGTATTTTACTCTGGTTTTTCTGGTTCTCTCTGGGATGCTATGGTATCTTACTCTGGTATCTTTTGGTTCTCTCTGGGATGTTATGGTATTTTACTTTTGTATCTTTTGGTTCTTTCTGGGATGCTATGGTATTTTACTCTGGTTTTTCTGGTTCTCTCTGGGATGCTATGGTATTTTACTCTAATTTTTCTGGTTCTCTCTGGGATGCTATGGTATTTTACTCTGGTTTTTTCTGAGATGCTATGGTATTTTACTCTGGTATCTTTCGGTTCTTTCTGGGATGCTATGGTATTTTACTCTGGTATCTCTTGATTCTCTCTGGGATGCTATGGTACTTTACTCTGGTATCTTTTGGTTCTCTCTCTGGGTTGCTATGGTATTTTACTCAGGTATTTGTTGGCTCTCTCTGGGATGCTATGGTATTTTACTTTGGTTTTGCTGGTTCTCTCTGGGATGCTATGGTATTTTACTCTGGTTTTTCTGGTTCTCTCTGGGATACTATGGTATTTTACTCTGGCATCTTTTGGTTCTCTCTGGGATGCTATGGTATCCTACTCTGGTATCTTTTGGTTCCTTCTGTGATGCTATGGTATTTTACTCTGGTATCTTCTGGTTCTTTCTGGGATGCTATGGTGGGGAGGAACAACACTTGTAGAGGCCCGGTCGGTGGCTTGAAGGTATTGATGATGATATCTTAGTTCAAAGAGTCCTAGATATGGAAGGTGCTCTCTTATGAAGCTACTCCATGCCCAATCAATAGCGCATTTAACATTCTGCCCTTGACAACTGTTTCTAGATGATGTCATACGCAGGTGTTGGTACCAAGTATGAAACTGACGACCCTGTCATAGTGTCTCTACTGCACCAGAGGAGCTACCAACATCTCCAATCACTTTTCAACGAGTACCAGAGGTTGAAAGGGCGGCCGCTAGAAGACGGGATCAAAGCGGAGTTCTACAGGACAGTGAGGGATGGATTGTTGGTACTAGGTCAGTTACCAGTCATTGGATGGTTGCATGTCTTGAGGCGTCACTCTCGCAATAAACTGGACTGCCGATGATGGGGAGATCTGGGTTAAAATCCTTGTCGGGTGTATTAAGTGTAGTTTTTCCTAAATTGTTTTCTGCTTTTTTTTTTCTCTCCACACAAATGCAGGTACACTTCATTTGAATTCACCTTCCCTAATCCCTATTAGAGTATCAAAATAACTCACTTCGGTGGCGTAGTTGGCCAACATGCTAGTTTTGTGTAGTCACACTGCCAAGGAACAGATGTGGTCAGATGTGACGAGGGTGTTTTTTTCCCCTAAATGGTTTTTCACTCTCCTTCCACGCAAATACAAATATATTAACTCTAAAATGCTTTCTTCCTCGTCCCTGCCTCATTAGAGTAATTATCATACATGTGTGTGATGGTAGTAAGACACGATGATAAATGAATTTATTTAATGAACACTTTTTTGTGGGATTTACTTCATAAAATGTTCAATATTAAATACGTTTCTCCCTGGTTTCTTTCCCCCCCAAAAAATACATAAATAACTAGAGACATTGTTTCATAGCTTCAATGATTTGGAAAAGTATAATTTGGGTTTGTTAAAATAATGTTTTAATATATAATCTGTATTTAAAAAAAAAGAATTACATAAGAAATCAACAGCATTACAATTAAGACTTAATTTAAATATTATCAATCCGCCTGCATGTACAACATTCACTGAATCCAACATCGTCATCAAAGCTACATTAGCAAATTCTTCGTGCTCAATTCAGACGAATAAGATTAACTCCATCAGGTCAACAGTTACTCAATCCTTAACTTGGGCCCCAAGTTACCTTTTAAAATACTTGCAGCCATTTAAACGAATCTCGTTATTTAATTTTTTTTAAAATGTAGTCACCAGTTTAGCTCTTCTGGCCTAGCTGACTCTTATCTCTCGTATAAATGATCTAGCCTGCAATTACCTGGTTGAAGAGTTTGTGAGGTTCCTCATAAAAAAAGTTGCAGCAGTTATCTTGTTTGTTCAGCATGTGAACAGCTCTTTACGTTGATCTTACGTGACTTGACTCTTCAGTCCATTTCTGGTACCTAGGTTCTTGACGTTCATGGTGGAACACCATCACCAAAGGCGCTTCAAACAGACACTCAAATCAATCTAGTTCTTCCAAAACAAGTGTCCATACAGATATTTAGATTCTTTTAGTGTGTCGATCAGTTGCACAAACTTAAGGCACACATCCACCACAAAACGGCAAGTGCAGTTTTAATATGCCAACAATGTCTGCAAACTGTTATAAAATAACTTCAAAACTTTCATTTTTTGAGTTCGTATGCCTTGAAAAAAAAAAGCCAATGCATGAATCTACTCATTCAAATTCACCACCAAGTGAAACCAAATATTCCACCGGTAGTTTTGGGAACAGTTTTACCTTCAAATCAGAGTTGTTTTCTGTCACACTTGTAAAGTGTTTATGTAGGAATTATATGATCCGTTTAAAATATGTTAAATATAACATATCATAATTTAAATTTTTTTATTGGAAATCAATGTTGCGTTGTTCATAAAAGCATTTATCATGAAAACGGTAATTTATCACTTTATATCGCACATGTAAAACCACTTGGAAATTCAAACAAACCTTAATAAATGTTAACATTTGTATATAAAAGCATGGTTTGATGACTTTTAACTTTGATCAATGAAACAGTATCTTTACCAATAACTTTAAACAGTAGGCCTAATGGCTAAACCTTAATTTATTCACAGGAATTGGTCAACACTATAGTTGTAAAACACAAATTTAATTACCTTCTATATGATCTGGAGGGCCTAGGGGTAAGGTGTCAGACTTTTGTGCTGAGGGTCTGGGGTTCAAACCTCAGTCCCGGCACAGATTTGTCTGATTGCCAAACCCTTCCTTCACCTCTGACAAGACGTGTATTAATCACAACTTGTGAATGTGTGGAATGCCAGGCCTCCACCGTGTTTCAGATTCCACGTTAAACTGTAGGTCCTCCATTTCATCTCACAATCACCCTACCATTACACATTAGCGTAAGTGCGTATAACCCGAACGGGTAGTAAGAAGCCGTGATAATAATGATAATAATAATAATAATAATAATAATAATAATAATAATAATAATAATAATAACCTTCTACTGAAATAAAAAATAACCATGTGCATTTTTTTAACCCAGTAAGTGCCATCAAAGATCTACAGGCATTTTTAGCGACTCAGCTGGAAGACGCCCTCCGAGAACCAAACCCCAGACACCATAAACTGATTCGTATCTTGGTGAGTCGATCAGAGGTGAGTTGGCACATTTATAAAAATAAATACGACAATGTGATACAGCCATAAAGGAAAGTGGCAGTTTTCACAACATTCTGGGGCAGCCGTAGCAGGAACCATCTCAAGACAGGGGTGGACCAGACTGGTGCAACCACTTTCCACTAAGTCAGTAAGCATTGAATGTAAAACTGGCCTGTATTGTTTCTTGATGTTGTTTATAAACAAACGTAAAATCATCTGTTGAATGATCTACACAAGTAGCGAGTGGAGGATCATTTTACAAACTTAAATATATCAGTAAAAACACTCAGCTTTTTTTCAAAGTATTATGAAGAATTTTTGCTCATTTTAGTAGAAAAAGGAAACTGATCATCAATAATGTAGCGGAAATGGCCTCGGTATAAAATGAACCCACACTAAAGATATAAATACTTCACAAAAGCACTTAAGCTTACACTGAAACATAGCTTCAGGGGTAGATATTAATAAGGACCATCATATTTGTAGTCCTGGACCGCTTGGAATCTGCCCGAGTCCACCCCTGGTTCAGGTATATATTATATGTAAAATGTTAAAACATTGGAACAAAGGTGACAAAATGAGTGGACTCTCAAGGACACATTGAAAGACAGATAGAAAGTAGCTCTAAAATAATTTTCAAGGCCGATCAGGCCCCCTTCAACATTAAAGTCAATGTTCTGGCTTTATTTTGTTGAAAAAGCGGCTTTCTATTACTTACCCTCAAAAGTAGTGTGTTGTGTAGCTTTTTAAATGTAAACTTACAAGCCCTCAAAATTTAAAATAAAATTGCCATAAAAAAGTTTAAAAAAAACTTGTTAGTAATAAAGAATCTAAACTTTTATGGGATGGAGAAATTTGCAAGCCAAAAAATTATAATATATAATTTGTTTTCTATTCCTACAGATAGATCTCTTAGATATAAAAGAGAAGTACCTGAACATGTACGGCGTCAAACTGTCAAATGCCGTCGCCGACGCTACATCTGGTGATTACAGGACCATCCTGTACAGACTGTTGGGTAATTGAGCTCGAGACGGTCACACATTTGTTAAACATGAATCAATAAACTGTAAATACTTTAATATGTACATAAAACTGTTTACATTACAGAAAATGTCATCAACTCCTTCATTTACAAGTTCCAAATAATTCTATAATACAATGAAGTCATTCGTTCCTATGTACTTAAAAAAAAGTTTACACACATCTGTAAATTATTGTATTTTTTTAAAAAATAATTCTCAATTTTTAGTAAAGTTAGTTTTACAAGCGTGACTATAGAACTATATTTACATCTTTAGTACAAAAATATGTTTCAGAATGCTGAGACTTTGCTCATCTGTTGTGAGTTATGTTTTGTTTTGACTTTTTTTGTATTAAATCCAACAGGAATAAAAAGGAAAGTTTACATAATATAAAAATATATAATTAAGTCATGTGTTTCCTTTATTGAATGGTTTAGTTTGATTTAAAGACTATCATTGCAGCCTCACAAATAACAAGTACAGGATGGTTTGGAAACTAATGGAGAGTGAGGCAGTGTGCTGACAACTGAACAAAATGGAGTCAAACAAATGTGTGGGGAAAAAACACAGTTAAGGTGAGCAAGTGATACCTCCAGGTGGAGGGTGATCGCCCCTTCCCCCCTGCATAGAAAATAATCAAAAATAATTAAACCAATATCTTAATGTTGTAAAGAATGATTGACTATAGCATCTCCCTCGCCACGACTATCATTATCTCCCTCGCCACGACTATCATCTCCCTCTCCCTATCTCCTACATTACCTCATTATTAACTATTTCGACTTTCCTCCAATGTGCAGAAAAACTACAATTTTCCAGTAGTTAGATTAATGAGTCTAACAAGAATAATAAAATGAATTATTGCCTAATGGCTTGGAAATGTAAGACATTGTTTCTATACTGTCTTATATATCAGTTTAGTATGAGATGTATAACCTGAACAGGTGGTAAGAGATGTATAACCTGAACAGTTAGTAAAAGGCGTAGTACCCGAACAGGTGGTAAGAGGCGGTGCTAAAAAAAGTTTATTATAACTACCAATTATTTGTATTAAAATACATATTTTTTCTAATAATACTCAAATATTTTAGGCCTGTGTACATATTTATTACTTTTATTGTGACAGTGTCTTTTTGTTTTATGTTGATTTATTTTTGAGTTAAAATTACAAATTTGTTAATCAAATTGTGGTTTTTCCTGCAAGTCATTATTATTATAATAATTATTTTTATAAACTAGCATTAGTATTGTTGTTATTATTAAAGTTATATATTTAAATCTTGATTATTTATGAAAACCAATTGCCCGCCGACCACCCCACCCCCAACAACAAGCTCTGGATCCACCCTTGTCCTATATTATATTCACTGTCCATTTGATGAACATTTTCTTTCAAAATATGGATTGAAAATAAAATATTTGATGGAATTTGAACTTTCACAAAGGATGAACAAAGCCTTCATTTCTTCACTCTGTTGGAAAATATTGTTGTTTTGGATAATATAATAAATGATATCCGGACAGGTAGAACCATAGGTGTGGGAACAAATGTTTACACGAACCACACTCAAATGGCTTAGAGAGTTACAAAATACACCTCGTATAAATATTAAACATGGCTTGGAAAAATAAACATGACAATAGGTACAAAAACAATAAAAATTTTTTTACATATTTTTACTCACTTTATTACAAGGGACAAAGTGAAAAATTCCTTTGTAAGGACACAAAATAAAATATGAAAGATCTTCAGTAAAAAAAAAGTTAGTAATTGGTTCACTATTGACAGTTTTGCCGATCAATTCTAATTAAATTAAATTTCCTCTTGGAAATTATACTTGTGGGACATTAAATGTAAATATTACAATATGAACTGTTATAGCCCCATTTAAATACTTTTAAATTCTTTAAATGACACCTGAACATGGGAATCGAACCTGCCAAAGAGCTAGGGTTCAATTCCCGTGTCCAGGTGTCATTTTTCAATTTAATGAGTATAGAATAATTAGATAGTATTTTTTAATTAACTTTTAGAAACAAATTTCAAGTTTATACAATTTTTAAGTTTGAAATTCCCTAGTTTTTAACAGGATATTATAAATGAAAAAAAACATGTTTTCCTCGTTAATTTTTTATATGCAAAGCTTTAAATAATAATCTTATTTTCAGCATTTTCTATAAAAATCTTGATACAAAGATCATTAAAGACAAATTTGTCAACATTCTTCAAGAAATAGCATGAATAGGAAATTAAAAGCTTACACTGGATTATGCTCTTACACTTTGTTCAAGGCTACTTGGATATAGTGCGGGTTTGCACGGTAGAGATCCGACCCGCGCTATGACCTATGACTCGAATATTTTGTCAAATAATGATAATCTAATATAACACTACTTAGCAGGATAAACATAGCTACAAGCAGGCTACAGGGAAAGGGACTGATGAAGTAAAGTTTAATACAGACTGTGTTTAAGCATCCGATACCTTAGCTCAGTCGGTAGAGTGTCTGCCTACTGAGCTAAGGCTCCCAGGTTCGATCCCTGGCATGGCCGAAAAGTTTTTCATCATAGGTGAAATGTGGGTTTACCATTTGACAGTGATGAATTAGCGGCCGAGAGATTGGATTTGGTGCCTGTCTTAGTCTTAAGTTAGATTAAAAGACATATGAATCTACAACAGGCCTAGCAAGCCGGTAGTGAAAAATATATGACTTGAATAAAAAACTGACCCAGGCCACAGGCTGGAAACAATAATGGAGGTAAAAAAAACTGTATCCAAGCACACTGTCTACCCTGAGTGGTAATAGTCTTACCTTGACAGATTACACTATGACCCTATTTTATAAGCTACATCATAGTGTAGTAATGCAAGGTAAGCTTTCTATCTTACAGGGTATAAAGAGATTACATCCTGATATACAAAAAAAAATTCTTTCATTTTCATGTAAAACAATAGAATAAGTCACCATAAAGATATTCAACAAATTTATTTAAACACTTCTTTAATATTTTTGTTGTGTGGGAGTCATTGTTTTGAAGATCATATTTTAATTTTCAAGCAAAACTAACTGCATAATCTTTACTTCTCAGAGTCACAGGGTTAAAGAAATACCCGCGGTATAACAGAAAGGGAGGGGTGATAATCACAAACATATGTGAACATTTTACTGACTTTCCCCTGTTCCCCAGATGTGTGCCAGCCTCGAAACTATACATATTAATGTAATTAGTTACTGTTCACTGCACTGTGAGAACAGTAACTATCCCTTTGTTCTAAGATCAACGAAACAAGTTCTAACACAGCTTGAAATAGAATGGCTAACACAAATTATATTATCTGTATTCACTTGATGAGGTAATTGTATTATATCTGGAAGAAGGTACAAGAGAGGTGGATAGAAACAAATAAAGGGAACGAACAAAACGACCACAGTTCACATTTTACATCGCTACCATAAAATGTGAATTGTGTTCTTCCTTTCATTGTTTGTTCCTTTTATTTGTTTTGATCCACCTTTCCCGTACCTTCTTCCAAAAACTATACAAGTTCTATGTCATTGAAATATAGTTTTATGTTTTTAACTAGTGGTGGGCCAATACCTAGGTACTTTTCTCAATTTCGATAACTTGCTTAGATACTATCAATTCATCTCCTTGATACCCTATATGATAACCATTACACATAAAATTGGATAAATTCTCATTTTCAAAACAGATAACTAGGTCAAAAGAAAAATGCTTAATTCGTTTCAATTTATTTGTTTCCATATGTCACAAAATATGTAAACTAGTCAATTAGGCTATTTGAACAAATTATAACAAGATGCAACCATAAAAAAATAACATTTATAATTTTTAGGAGGCCTACAATCAAATATGTTATTACTTTAATAAAATATCACGTAAGCCAGTTTTTTTTATGGACACATTAGCATACTTAATTACATACAGAATATTATAGATTTATGTCAAGAAAATAAACATTTTAAAATAAACCCGTTGGAGGAGTTAACCGTGTTGAATACTAAATAGTGGTATCGAGATTTTTAGGGCATAGTATTGATTATTGCGATATCAATCTATACGAAGGGTTTCGAGGCGATCAAGTGTCGGTTTCGGCCCAACACTATTTTAAATTCAATTAAGTTGTACAATGACAAGCCGCAATTTAAGTATTAGTTTTGACTTGGTTCTTATTTAGACGGAAACACCTACAGAAAAATAAATCACTACATTTATCTTGAATTAATCTTGGTCAGCTGTGGGAATGAATGCGTGTTGGCATGCCTTACTACTATAATACATGTTTGATCCTCCCTTCCCCCCCATTTCTTCAAGAATGTATTCAGGAATTTGACGCCTTTGGGCAATTGCTTTAAGTGCCACCTACCGCTAGTGTCTTACATTATAATGCTTAATGGTCCCAATAAATAATATTATCTCTGCATATTAAGAAAACCATAGACAAAATGACTGAACAGTAATATTTTTTTTAAATAAATTGTTCTGTGAATTTACTGCTCCCTTTGTGTAACTTTTGTCATAAACCCGAATCACAGAATTTCTCAATAACCCATATTAAAGAAACCGGTTTAAAAATGTTTCTACTGGAATTTTATTTTTTATAATTTGTAAACATACTACCTTACAAAGTTCAGCACGCATGTGCGCACACACACACACACACACACACACACCCCATCTCTATGTGTAATTATAACAAAAAATAGTGCTCCATATCTAAAAAAAATAATAAATTGTGGAATGTGTGGGAAACTTATAAACACGTTATTTCCCATTTCATAATAAAATGACTAGCACAATTATTGATTGGTTGGAAAATTGACCCTACCATACAAACATTATAAACTTAAGCTTTATTTTTTTATAAAAGTTTTTATTCCCACATGAAGATGACACTTAAATGTGAAGGAAATATATTAAGTCAACCCAAATAACTACTGGTTAAGTAACTAACATGATGGACTTATCATAATCATTTATTCATTTTGTTGTCATAAGTTGGGACAACACACCAGATTGGACCAATCTTGGAACCTTGGGGCTGGCAATGCCCCCCCTTTTTTTTTCAATTCGAAGCAAACTCAAATCAAATATGTAAAATATTCTCAAAGCCGAATCAAAGTTATAATGTGTAGTTTTTTTTGTGAGTTGTTTTTATGGTTTGAAAAAATATTATATGTGGTTAATTTTATAACTTTATGCCTTCAAATCACTTAGAAATAGTTTTGTTTGTGATATTTTATTCTAATCTAATAGATCAAGTTGTTATCAAAAACACACAATTAATTACTTCATATTTATTCACACGAACATTAATTTGCTATGTACCCTTTGTTTATCCTGTAATGTAGCAAGCTTACCTTGCTTGGTTACACTATGATGTAGCTTATTAAATAGGGCCATAGTGTAATCAATCAAGGTAAACGCCATTCACGACCTAAGTTTACTTGGATGACAGCTCAAAAAGTAACTAGAAAATAGTCCCTAAAATATCACTACGCCAACAGCAGATATCAGCCACTGTCACTTGGGACAGCTGTTATGAAAACATATGGTTATGTAGAGTAATGTGATAGTTAACCACAGTAATTTAGGCCAATATTATGCCTCAAAGAATTTTGAAATTGAAATTTTTGAATGACTTGGTGATCTGTAACTTCTCTTCTTTTTTTCTCCTGGGAACTCATTATCAAAAAAACACACACAAATCTATCCACAAATAAAAAGAACCCCTTATAAAATTTCGTGAGATTAAAGTTAGATTAAACTTATATTTAAGTTTGATAAAAGATAAAAGTTTAAAGTTAGATTAAAGTTAGATTAAAGTTAGATTAATGTTAGATTAAAGTTATTTTAAAGTAAGTTTAAAGTTATATTAAAGTAAGATTAAAATTAACCAAATTAGGCCTAATATGTATTCGAACTAAAGAGAAAATATCTGTATACACAAAGTTATTCTTAAAATAATTAGTAATATGATCTAGGATTAAGTTTTTTTACGTTAATACAGAAGCCCAATAATTAAAATAAAAGGTAATTTAACTTAGTTATAAATTATTATAAGTTAGAGTAAGGCGTGGACCTAACAAACTAGAGACTTAATTTAAAGTTAAAAATATAATAAACGCGCACAGTAATAAATTCTATGAAATATATTTAAATTAAACAAAGTCTTAATATTTATTTGAGGTCGTCCACAAAGCTTATTTATCCTTCTATTCAAGTTAAAATAATTATTATTCCGAGCACTTTCACAAAAGGTCTAACAAATATGGCTTTAAAATGGCGACCAACGAATATTAGCCATGTGGTTGATGATGACGCGGACAAGTTGTTTAAAATGGTGTATCCTCGCAGCAGACGATTATATTTTATTCAGTTAAATATTTCTAAAAACAATAAACTAATAATAAAATAGTTAATCATATATAAAATAAATTACAAGTATTTTATCTTTACCAAGTAAATACGATGCCTTTATTAAAAGGTATTAATGCATGCACTATATTACACATCATAGATAACATTCCAAAACAAAGAATAGGTACTTTTAATATATGTTTAAATATTGTTTCGGATTGGGTGAAAAGAAATGGTTAAAAGTAATGAAATAATGTGAAAAAACTTAAGTTTAAGTTATTTTAAATGTAAAATATAACATGTAATTAAAAAATATAACATGTAATTAAAAAACTTAACATTCATAACAAAACAGTGTTCTTTTACAAGTGTTGGTAACCTAAAATCTAAACATATGATTTTTGAACTGTCATCCAGGTAAAGACCTATCGTGAATGAATTATAAGACTGCAATATTTCAGGCTAAACAAAGTGTACATAATAACATGGAATGGTAATAATTAAAAGTAAATTAAGTATTTTAGCTGCCCAAATATTTATTGGCAAAGCTTTAATTTTGAAAGCCGGAATTCTTTTGTCAAAGTCAAGTTGAAATATTGAATCTTTGAACATCCCTAATAGCTACAATAACGTTATACTAGTAAATTATACAAGCTCGCTATGCAGAGTGCCAGGAAACCAAGTTATATTCAATAAAAAAACATGATTTTGATTTTCTGAGTCTTTTTGTTCTTTTATATTTCCATTTCTCTAGCTTATATTGTCAAAAGAAATTAATCAAATGGTAGAAGAATAACATGTTTATTGGGGGTGTGAAAAGTTCTTTTTTCTAAGTCGAAACAAAGACTAATCAAATTAAATATTCCCAAAGCCGAATAAAATGTTGAATATTATTTTTATCGTTTTATGTTTTAAAAAAACATTATATTGTGCAAATGTATACATAATTTTAGACATTAAATACCATTTGAAAAATAGTTTAATGAGGAAATATTTAACAGGGTGTCCAGATAAACTATATTTTAAAATTTCCTGACTTTCCCAGGCTTTCCAGATCCAATTTTTCAACTTTTACTGTCACTATACATTACAAACACTATTTTTTTGTTATCGCATCTTACTACATGTTCAGGATATAAGTTTCTTTTTTTTAAAGTAAGATCACAACTTAGGTTATGTAATAATATTTTATCTATGAAAGGGTTTAAAGATTTCAGCCTAAAATGATAATGGGCTATTCAGTGAGATCTAAGTTATATTTCAATGAGATCATCATGAGACATTAAAAGATCGCCTCACATCAGCACATTTTGAAATCATCGTGAGATAGGTTCTTTTATAGTGTGTTTTTTCTACAACGTAATCAAATTCACGCACATGAATATAACCATCACACAACTTTGGCAAAAGACGTGCGGTAGAGGGGTGGAGAGACGACATGAAAATCACATGATGACTTTGAGATTAGTAAGCTCGGCTGTGTTAAAAAGAGATTCGTGGTGTGTGTTAATGGGAAGAAATATGGGAAAATTCCATAGGTTTGATAAAATTCCCCGAATTCCCATTAATTTTCTTTGACCAAGCAAATGACCTTACTTTTCCAGGCTTACCAAGTTTACCAGGTCGCTGGACACCCTATTTAGCATATTTCGTCCTAATCTGATAAATTAAGTTAGTGTCACAACATGTAAATCAATTTACTCAGATTTTTGTCATGTGAACATTAAATTTTAATGTACTAACAGAAACAAATTATAAAAGCTAAAAATAGATGTTTATTTTAGCCGTTAATATTTTTTTATTGGAAAAGCTTCATATTTGTCAGAGAAGTTTATCATTTTTTCACATCAAAAGTCTAACCTGACTAATATTGAAACGATGTTGAAGATTTTTAAGTTTCACACACCCATAATGTCCACTCCATAGTTACTAATTATATTTTAATTCATAAATTCACAACACAAATGGAACTGTGTGACTTATTAGCTTACATTCACTTAATGAAACGATAAGCTTTGTAAAACCCTGCACAAAACTGACTCACACTGCAATTAATCACATATTAGAGTTCGATATAAAAACTAGTTTTACAACAACAATTCTAACACCACAATTAATTAACCAATGTACAAAGCACTATTAAGGGGCTTGGTCCTTTTTATTTTACTGGCAAGTTTTTATTACAAATATAACAACTTAATATATGAAATTTCAAGAAATTAAGTTGAATTAATATCAATTTTATTTATTCCCTACTAAATTGTTGAAAGTAAAAAGAAAAGTATGGACACTAAAGCCCTGAAAATGAACATATATGGCTGTTACAATGAAAAGAAGAACACAGTTCACACTCTACATTGCTGCCACTGGACAAAGAGGTAATGGTTGCCTCTTGAAGAAAATCAATCATTACCGCCCAATCCCTCGACCTAGGTCTCATTCTATCGGAATTCATCAGGGAGGAGTGTGAAAAGCGCGATGCAACTACCTAAAAGAGGAAACCAAAAACACAAAAGGGAGAAAAAGGAAAATGGTAAAGAATGATAGGACACATAGATAGGAACAAATAACACAAAGGTCAAACACAGGACATGGACATAGGCTACATTATATATAATATATCTCTTTAAGGAAACCCTTTTTTCACTTTTTGGGGTAGTTGTATTATATTCGGCTTATGTTTAATAAATATGTGAGCATTGCTGCCATGGTAGTGAAAGGATTCGTTACTATCGAAACATACACAAAATAACATGATGGTTTTATGTGTAGGGGGCCTACAGCAATTTCAGAAATGTTTTTCTTAAAATAAAAAAATCTTGAAAACAGTTTTCTGAGAAATACTAGGTTTTCAGAAAGACTGTATGGATATAAATCCAAGCCCAGTTCACAAGACGTATTGGAAGCATGAAAGTAGTACTGAGAGATAATGTCTTGGTTTATATCCAGAATAATGCATATTCAAGCTATAGCCAAAACTAATTATATGTTTTATATTTAAACAAGTGTTATAAATATATTAGGTACCTGCGAGTCAGATTTTCGAGCCGAGCCTGGAATAAATAACTACTCGTGCTCAGAATCAACAGAATTATGGGCTCACAATTTTGAGCTTCTTGAAAATGTTTGCCTATCATTGTGTGTCTGGTGAAGAACGAAGATGTGGTTTGTGAAATAATATACAGTTAAAGGGGGGCAGAGAGTGAGAATAAAGAGGGTATTGTGCAGATGGTCATTGGAATATTAAGGTCCTCAACTCATTAAGGTAATTGTTGAGTGGAGGAGGGTATGAAGAGTAGATAAAGAAGAAATAGGAAAGTTATCTCTCTCTGTATGGCTGTTAGAACACAAGTTAGCTTAGTGCAAGAGAGTACTATGTACATCCTAAAAATCATTAATACTCCAACTTGTCTCTGGTAGGAAGTCAGCCGCCCAATGAACAGCTGTGCTCCAGAGGATGGTGAATTGTATCCAAATAAATGTTTCTTTTACTATTACAGTCTATTAAAAGGTTAATTCTATTATTATTTATTATGGCTTAATATTTTTTTTACTATTTAAAAATAAGTTTAAAATGTATTATTGTATTGTATTAACATAATCAAGTTTTAAAATTATATATTTATTCAACCCAAGCTCGACATTGACTCCAATTAAAAGAAACTCGAGCTGCCAGACAACCTAAAATTTAATCATTGTGATTTTGCTTAGTCTAAATTTCAAGTAAATCATGAACTTTTGATTTTTTTTTAAATGTGTTTTTGTTTCTTCTTTTGAGAAGCTGAGTGTCGGCTGATTGCTTCTTGCTGTACACATATTTCTTTTGAGGTGTTTTATTGGACAAGGTTACGTGATTAAGGTTATGGATTGTGTGGACGTGATTAAAATCGCCAAGGACTATAGGGATACATAGCTTATAGACTATGTGGACAAAGCTCAACACTGCCACAATAGATGATCATAAGATTAGTTGGCTGGTTATGAAATCAAAAATTAATTTGCATGAAAAGTAGACAATGTATTATATGATACAACTTTAACTTGCTCAAAAATCAAAATGTATATTTTTACAAGCAGATAGCATGTGCCAACTATTGGACCAACAAAATATTTCCACTTTTCAAACATAGAAGACATTGTCGAAGAAGGTCGGAAGATGCAGAGTAAAGTATGTTGATGTTTTTCTTTAATCTGTCCTTGAAAACTTATTTTAGTTATGGTTTTCAAGGACATCATAATCAACTGTTTTCAGCCGGTGGCCCAGTCAGTTTAGTAAAATGCTTCCATCTTCCTCTATCCTTCCACAACTCTTCCTCCTTTAATTTCTTACATTCTTCTCCTCTCACTTGAACACTTTCTATTATTGGCTTCTGCCATCTCTTTCTTGGCCTCCCCTGCGATCTTTTGCTTATATATAAGGTTGGATGGAGTACAGCTGAGGAAAGTACAAAACGTAAAATATCTTGGAAGCGGGATTGAGGAGAGGAAAAAGATGGAAGTAGAGAGGATTTAATGAGAAAAGGAGAGCAGGGAGAGTTGTTCTATAGGTGTGTAAGAGACATGCTATGGAGAGTTGTTCTATAGGTGTGTAAGAGACCTGCTATGGAGAGTTGTTCTATAGGTGTGTAAGAGACCTGCTATGGAGAGTTGTTCTATAGGTGTGTAAGAGACCTGCTATGGAGAGTTGTTCTATAGGTGTGTAAGAGACCTGCTATGGAGAGTTGTTCTATAGGTGTGTAAGAGACCTGCTATGGAGAGTTGTTCTATAGGTGTGTAAGAGACCTGCTATGGAGAGTTGTTCTATAGGTGTGTAAGAGACCTGCTATGGAGAGTTGTTCTATAGGTGTGTAAGAGACCTGCTATGGAGAGTTGTTCTATAGGTGTGTAAGAGACCTGCTATGGAGAGTTGTTCTATAGGTGTGTAAGAGACCTGCTATGGAGAGTTGTTCTATAGGTGTGTAAGAGACCTGCTATGGAGAGTTGTTCTATAGATGTGTAAGAGACATGCTATGGAGAGTTGTTCTATGGGTGTGTAAGAGACCTGCTATGGAGAAGAGAAGTCACCGTGAAGTGTTGTACAGGCCATACTTTGTACCTATTGTCACACATGCAGCAGAAACATGGACATTGAATGTAAGAGAGACAAGGAGAGTGGAGGACATGGGAATGAAGTTTGTGTGGAGCATGTTAGCTGTCACGAGGAGAAACAAGATTAGGAATGAAGTTATCGGGGAAAGAGTGGAGGTACAGGGAGTACATGAGATAGTAGAGGAAGCAAGACTGAGATAGTATGGACATGTAATGAGCTTGTAAAAAGAGATAAAGCCGAATAAAATGTTGGAAATGAATTATGTGGAAAAAAAGCCGCAGGAGAGGTCAAGAAAGAGATAGGAGCAGATAACAGAAAGTGTTCAAGTGAGACGAGAAGAATGGAAGATCTTAAATGAGGAAGAATGGTGGAAGAATAGAGGAAGATGGAGGCCTTTTTTCTAAACTGACTCGGCCACAGGCTGGAAACAGTTGATGATGATGATGAAAGCCATAACTAAAATAAGTGGGGTGGTTTGTTGTCGGGAGTGTGTCAAAGTTTCATTTCTAAGGAACGTTAAGAGCCACAAGAAAAGAAACCAACTCAAAAAATATAAACTTCAGTTCACTATGACTACAACTGAGCAAGACGCCTTATGTTCACCTCGAATGATATGGTTACCACGCTCAACGACCCCCTGATAAAATGAAGGTGACAAGGAGGTGGTGGTGGTGGGGGGGAAGCATCACTTCAGTCAAAACTTGACCACCTTCCAAATATCAACAGGCGGTTGCTTGATTATGTCGGCCTTACATTTTGTTACAATAAGGCTCCTATTTTATTTAAGGGAGCCAAGCACCTTAATAGTACGTAGTACGTTCAGTTGTAAATCGTTAAAGAAAGGGCAGTAATAATGTCTTAGCAGTAAAAATGTTTTATTTAGGTTCAATTCTTAAATGGGGCACTTTCTTTGTAAAAAATACCTTTCCCAGACCAAGCTTTGAATTATTTGCTAAAAACAGGAGCTCATAGATGGTATAATTGTATAATTGTATAATTTTTGAGTCCCAAGAACCTCTAAAATCACAACAAAAAATATTATAAAGTGAAGATTGATTCAAACAAGGAATCACAGAGTTGAAATTATCACCACACATGAACCTGTTCAAGATGTCTACAAGTGCCAACATTTTAAACACCACGGCTACTACCTGTTCAGGTTATACATTTATCTACTAATTATGATAATGAACTAGGAATGAGTAAGGGTAAATTTAGAGTAAGTATACCCGCATTTTAGTGGAGGGAGAGTGGAAAACCATTTAGGGAAAATATCACCCTCAGTACACCCATCTGGGATTCAAACCTAGATCTACCTATCATCTGTAATCTGGTCTACTTCGAGAGTGACGCCTTAAACCATGCTACCACCAAAGCGTGTTAGATCTACCCGTTCGGGTTGTACACTTAAGTACTAATTACGCTAATGGGTTAGGAATTGGGAAGATTGAATTTGGAGGAAGTGTACCCGCATTTGCGTGGAGCCCGAGGGGAAAATCACCTCCAGTTCACCTGACCTAGATTTGAACTTCAATCTCCGCGTCCTCGGCAGTTTAGCTCAACACGAAACTGGTGCGTTAGCCAACTACACCACCACTACACAAGTTCCCTGACTTTTTCTTGACCAAGCAAAGTCCTTATTTTCCAGGTCACCGTATCCCCTGCACTAGCCGAACCCAAACAGGTAGCGAGATGGGCTAGGAAAAAAATAAAATATGTCTAATTATTTGAGGTATTCAATGTGCACTTTCTGAACCAACTAATTATATCAACACATGAGAATATCTATGAGCAAGAGCGAAAGGGCCTACCAATTTAGCCGGGAAAGGTATTTTCACAAATCTTCCAAGGTTCTTTAACACGTCACAATCAACACGGGACCGACGGCTCTACTTCCCTCCGAAGGAAGTTTTACTATGAATTTTTATCGCTCAAGAAAAATCCGTCGACCTGGTCTGGGTTTGAATTCACAAACGTCGGGTTTTGAAGGGAGCACTTCACCCCTAGACCACCGAGATCAACAAAATAAAAGCAAACGGTATATAAAAGTTACAGTATGCAGATTTTGCACGAATTTTGTCGACTGACCTGGTCTCTCGTTATCGTAACTAGGACACCTCCCAAACACAACAGCGAGCAAATACCGCGATGCCAACGGTTCTCACTTGCCATCCCAGTGGTTAAGTCTGCCCCTGTGGAACATGAGACTCCGTGTCGGGAGCGCTACAGAAGGAGCGCTTAGCCTCTTGCTTGGGTTCGTAGAGATCTCTTCAGGCAGTACTGACAGGTCCTGGAATAGAGAAGCAAATATTATTGACTTGCACACACGCCCACCAAGCGTTCAGGGTGTCGTGGCAGCGAATGAAATAACTTGTGCATGGGTTGGGCTTGTTAATGACACTAACCAATTTTAGTGACATGACACTTATACCTGATTTGTGCATGAAGAGTGCCAGGCCTGTTTTCAAGTTTTGTGTGCTAAGAATGCTATGGATATTTTTGTAAGGTTGTACAAGGAATATCCATTATTATTTTTGGGATTGATTTATCATTTTTATCTACATATATTGTTCTATAATACAGGGAAATGTCCCCGGTCTAGTCATGTAACCTAATGGGTGACGCCTGAACTAGCGCAAATCTGTAAAGCCAATTTGTCTGCACTGGAACTTCTTTTAACAGTAGAAGGCTGAGCCTATCAGATTTGCTTTTGACACTAAAAGGGTTAAGATATTTCACAATTAAGGGGGTCATGGCAAAACATGATACCCTTCATTTGAGGACAAAATATGTTATCAGTGATTTCTGGTTGCATACCACTTGAACTACAAGTTGTTCTTATAGTCAGTCAAGAGACCTTAAGGATAATTAATATCCATTAATATTTTACTTAGATTTTATAGCTAGATTTTAGGATTTTATAAACGTTGAAATAGTGAAAATATCCAAACTAAATCAATGAGGGTTATCATGTTTTTTACTCAACCCCCTTAAATTAGCCGAGGTTAGTGTCACTGACCTAGGCTGCAGCTAGGTACGTTCCTAGAACTATTATTATTATTATTATTACCAAGGGTTTGCAAAGTTCACTTTTTTTTAATTTGAAGATTAATTGAAAGTTTGAATAATTTAGTTATTAACTTATTTTGGGAATTTTTTTTTATCATTGTGTCTTACTACCTGTTTAAGTTATAGGTATATGCACTAATTATGTTAGTGGTTTTAGGCATGAGTAAGCTTGAATTTAGAGGAAGTGTACCCACGTTTGCATGGAGAGAGAGGAGAAAACCATTTAGGATTTTTTTTAAACTCGGTACACCCGACCGAGATTCAAACCCTAATCCCCCTGTCATCGACAGTCTAGTATAAAACGAGAGTGATGCCTTAGAACATGCTGCCACCAAAACAGCTAAAAAAAAGAGGGGGTATCTAACTTTAAACCGATAATATAATTTATAAAACATTTAGAGGAATTTGTGTTGATGATAAATAAAATATTTATTACATATCCCGGTCGGGTTCACTGGGGTGGTTTTTCCTTAATGGTTTTCCACTCTCCTTCCACGCACGCAAATGTGGGTTCACTTCTTCTAAATTCAACTTTCCCAATTCCTAATCCATTAGCGTAATTAGTACTTAAGCATATAATCTGAACAGGTAGTAAGACGCGGTGCTAATTAATAGTAAAAATAATATTACATAACCAAAAGTCCGTGTAGAGATTGTACATTAATTTTGGAAGTGGGCACCAGAAAACGTGACAGAAACACAATATGGCTTTTACAATGAAAAGAAGAACAGAGTTCACACTTTACACTGCTGCCACTGGACAAAGAGGTAATGGCTGCATCTTGAGGAAAAGCAATTGTTACTGCCCAATCTTCTGACCTAGGTTTCATTCAATTGGGACTCATCAGGGAGGGGGGCGGGGGGGAAGAGGGAAGGGGGGAAGGGAAGTGAAACGCGACTTCCCTAAANAGAAAACCAAAAAACACAAATAGTAGGAAAAGGAAATCAATAAGTAATGACAAGAATCTTAGATAGCAACATGTAAAAGGAACAAATGACATAAAGGACAAAATCTTAAAAGTTAGTCGGATGTGAGGAAGATTGAGTGTTTTTGCAGTTTTCATGGCAAAACTTTTTTTTTTTTGCCAAAATAAATAAAATATTAAATTCAGTACAAACATAAAGTTTAATTTTCTTCGCCTGGTGATATCAACAGTTGTTGAATATCTGTCAAGAGCATGGGAGCATTAGATGACAAACTTTTTAAATGAAGAGAAAACATTGTAATTACATTCCAGGACACCCTCGACAGATATTCAACAACTGTTGATACCAACATGTGAAAAAAATTAAACTCTGTGCTTGTACTGGAGCAATCTTTTATTTATTTTGGCGAAAAAAATGTTTGTCATAAAAATTGCAAAAACCCTGGCCTTTTCTTGCGGCCCCTTCCATCGCATCTTAAGGTTATTTGTAAAATAGAACTAGGCTTAATTATGTTTTAGATTTGGAGGTCTGGCCAGAAATTGCCTGAAATGTTTTAGATTAATTTCTACTACATTTTCGCTCAAGCAATTGTTGTCTATCCCTCCTCATTTGATTTATACTAGTTTTATTTTACAAAAAACCTATTTTATCCTTCTACCAATTGCTTAATATTGTTATTTGAAGTCAAGGTTTTCATATTATTGTATAAAAGATACTTTTGGGGGATTTTAGCATCTGATCTATTTTTAAAATGTGTTTGTGCAGGGTTTCTTTAGAACCATTTCTATTCCAGTATCACTAAGAAAAGTGTGCTAGCTATCTCTCCTCACCTAAACCTCCGTAAGTTATGAATTCACAAACTGGGAACAATAAAAACAAGAGATAATGTCTCACCTGGTGGTTGGCGATGAAGTCGAGCAAGCGAAGGCACAGTTGCCTGCTCGACGCAGACAGCTTCTCAAGACTCTCCTTGCTCCACAGCGCACAATCCACGATAGAATCACAGATTCTCAGGTTCACGTCCTCGTCAAACAAGGGAATGCCGAAACAACAGTCCATCAGAGTCCAAGCGTCACTCTCTTCCCTTCCCTTGTTACAAACCCTCAGTAAGGATCCTGGAACTTTCGCGCCCTTCGGTCGAGCGTCCTCAACCCTCGAATTCTCCCCATTATTCGCACCAGTCCCAACAACCAGACCCCTCGGAGAGCTGATGGCCTGATCCCTGCCTTTCTGACCAACCAAATTGTTCAGTTCTTCCTCCAAGATGTCGGCGCACTCCCTACTCGTGAAACCGTTTATCGGGCTGGACGTCCTGTCTCGCTCTATGGAAGTTGAGGTTATCCAGCTCTCCACGAGGTTGGTACAACTTGTCGAGGAAGGCGTGGCTATGTGTCCTTCGTCCCTGTCCTTGAACCTGAGTCCTCCACCCTGGGTGTTTGTAAGATTCACCATGGTTACAAAGCCACAGTTGTGGACAAGATCGATATGCTCGGAAAGTTTTTCTATCGCCGGATGTGAGTACCATTTGCGATAATCAGAGCTATCATCTGTAATTAAATATAAATAAATTAGTTGTTTGAATTAATATAATATTAACTTTTTGCTATACATGGAAGAAGACACAGGGAAAAGGGATATAAAAGAGAACTGACATATTATAGATTTTACAGTTAAAAGAACACTGCTATCACTGGACAAACAAAAAAGTAATGTCTGCCCCCTCAAGAAACTTGATCATCACCTCCGAATTCCCTGACCTAAGTTTCATTCCGTCGAAACTCATCAGGAGGAAGTGTGGAATCCACAACACAACTGTCAAAAAGAGAAAAACCAAAAATACAAAAGGGAGAAAAAAGAAAATAGGTAAAGAATGATATATATAGGAACATAAAACAAACAAATAACCTTTTTTTATGTGTTTTCATCCCTCTTTCCTTTTGTACCTTCTTCCATATCCAACAAAACATACTTCAAAAAAAGAAAAGAGGCTTTTCATAACAGGATCTTTTTTTGTATTGTATCACACTACCCATTCTGTTTATACACCTACACACTAATTATGCTAATGTGTTAGGGATTAGAAAGGTTGAATTTATATGACGTGCACCTGCATTTGTGTGGAGCGAGAGTGAGAAACCATTTAGGATAAGACACCCTCAGTACAACTGGCCAAGATAGAACCGTCGTAGCCTCAATCGCCCTGCCATCGATAGTCTACTTTATTGGGAGATCATTCGACGACAGGAGCGGGTTTAAAGAGCTAATGTGACAACTCTACAACTGTCATGTGATTTTATGAGATGACACTTGTCTAGGCAAGGCAGGAGACGTTACCTCTGGAGCCCTTGGTCACTTGAGGGAATGGAACCAGGATAATTTCAGCTCCGTGACCAACACCATAGGCCTGAAACCAAATTACATAAAAATCTTTTACACTCTTTGAATTATTAGTCACTTCAATATGATAAAATAAATAAGGCATTTTTCGTTTTTTACTATTGAAGAAATAATATAAAACTTATTTTAATTTACCTTAAACTATTAAAGAAAATTTAAAATGTAAATATTAATATATATTCTTTCAATTCATATTGAAATATGAGCGAAAAAATTCCCTACCAATGGAAAGTTTTGTACTTGCATTAGAAGAAAAATGGTTTCCATTTAAACAAAATGTGCGCATGTGCAAGATTATTACGTCTGATGTTTCATTTTTTTGGGCAACTTTAACAAATCGAAATAAAACAACACCAATCTGCTAATATTTTATTTTGATGGTTAGTAAATTTGTTACTTGTGAGTATTTTTATTTCTAATAACGTGCATAAATTAGAAAAAGGCCAATGGTAAATATTTTTATTTTGATAAATTTTGTTTGGAATGTTGGATGTGCTGTTTATTTCAAAAGTAAGTTGCTAAGAACAAGCTGTTTTTACAGTAGCCCTACGACTTCTTTGGTGCTGACTGACAGCTATGAAAATTTACCAGACCAAATTATGTATCTCTCCGCCAAACCATATGATCTGCAAAAACATGTGTTTTTGGAATAATATAAAAATCCTAAAACTTGAGGTCCAGCCAGAGGGCAACACAACACAATCTTGGGGTTAAAAGATATATTTTATAGTCTTGATACATAGACTTAAATTTATAAAACACTCGCTATTTTTTTTTTATCACACGCTTCAATGTTATATTAGATAAATAATTTATTCCAAGATCACATACGAGGGAGAAGGAATAGAATATTGTATTTTTAGAACTTAAAATATACACACACATTTTGAATAATCAGCATAAATAATCGGAAATTCAAACACCGATCATCGTAATCGCCGGTTATGTGATAATCGGCCGATGATCGGATTAATAATCGGCATTGGCCCAGCCCTACTAAAAACCGTAGTACGGTATCTAAAATTGCATTAAGAATGATTGATTCTTTCCCTCCAATTAAGAAAATAGAAAAGAGAGTTTGGTATCAATAATTTTAAGGGATGTACAAAGTCTACTTTTTCAATTCCAAGTCAACTTTAATCGAATATATGAAATTTTTTCAAAGCCAAATCCAAAGCAAAATAAAAATTCTAATATTTTTTGTTAGTTGTTATAAACATGAGGGGGAGAAGGGTGGGATGGAATTATTGCACATTTGTTTGTAATATTTCATTATATTCTGATAAGTCAAGCTATTACCACAACTTTCAATTAAATTACTTCAGAACCGCTTCGGTGACTGCATGGTCTACTGTCGCAGTAGACTAGACTGCCGATGACAGGGAGATCCAGGTTCGAATCTCGGTTGGGTGTACAGAAGGTAGTTTTTCCCAAATGGTTTTCCACTATGTCTCCAGGCATATACGAGTATACATCCTCTAAATATAGCCTTCTTAATCCCTAAAATCATTAGCATAATTAGTACATAAGCGTATAGCATAAACTGGTAGTAAGACGAGATGCTAAAAAAACACTTTATATTTATTCCATAAGAATATTAATTTATAGCAGTTCAGATTGTAAATAGCTGATGATAAATTGAATATTTTAGCTGTCAATATTTTTATTGGCATAGCTTTGTATTCGCCAAAGCCAGAATTTTTCTTTAGGTAAAGTCAAAGCTGACATTAGTTTGGAAGCCAAGTTGAAGTTTCACACACATCCATTAGTTCTTAGAGGATCCTTCCTTCTAAGAGATGTTACCAAAGAGCAGAACCAATGTGATTACCTGCACGAGCGCAGCCGATGAACACAATGTTGGAGACGGGTAGAATGACGTGGTCATGGCCCCATGTGGTCACCATCAGCTTGTCGCAGCTCTGAAACATCTTGGGCAGCTGCTTCACACGGGTACCTTAGTTGAACCAAAACAAGTCTTAAAACTTGGGTACTAGGTGAGCACACCTAGGGTTACATCAGCACTGCTATAGCTTGGGTGTGTAATGTGCACACCCAGTGCTACATCAGCATAGTTATAGCTTGGGTGTGTAATGTGCACACCCAGGGTTACATCAGCATAGTTATAACTTGGGTGTTTGATGTGCACACCCAGTGTTACATCAGCATAGTTATAACTTGGGTGTTTAGATGTGCACACCCAGTGTTACATCAGCTAGGGGTGTGCGAATAGGATTATTTATCGAATCGAATAATTTCAAATCCAATATCAAAATTTCAAACGAATACCGAATAATAGATTTTTCTTACATTTTTGATAAAAATAATTTAAATTAGTAAATTCCTATTGAAAATGTGGTTTTATATTTAAGAATGCATAATGCAAAAAAATTACTTCAAAAAATTGTTATTTGAGCTGGTATTAATAAAAAAAGACTGAATTATAAAACAAAATTTCAGGAAATTGAGAGGAACTTTTGATCCAGTTTTTTATACAACCGGTTTCACCTAAATCAAATTGTTTAAATTTTATGAAAAGTTTTTGAAAGAGATTTAAATTTAAAAATTGCATAGAGAATGTTTAACCGGGCAGTGTAGAGATTATGTTTATTTAAATTAAAACATTATTATTATTAGAAAGGGTAAAATAATAGGGTGATTAATATAATAAACAAGGTCATATTTTAATTCTTTCACCGTTTCTATTATTTCAAAGTGTAGTTCTCATTTTCTAATATGAAAGTCCTATTTTTGTTTGTGTGATGATTAGTACTCAACCCAAAGTTTGGTTGGATCCTAAACAATTCCACTGTCAGCTGAAAACCTAGGCAGCACTGAAAAGGCTTCCTAAGTAAATTAGGAGTGCGGTAGTTTCCTGTTGCTCTCCTCACTGAGCCAGAAGGTATTGCACATCAGTCTGCCCCTACAAGCGACTCCTTCACTCCATCCATCACAGGGACTGGCTGTATACTGAATGTTATTACTAGTCTCACTCATAACTCTTCCACTTTTATATTATACAAAAATAAATTTAATAAAATAACATAATAGTAATGAATGATAAAATTAGTTCTTGACCCCTTTAAATGTTCTTTACGCTTGACACCCCTTAAATGTTTTTAGGTTTGAAACCTTTTAAATGGTATCAAGGTTTAAAACCCCTTAAATGTTCTCTAGACTTGACACCCCTTGTAATCTCTATTCTGTCTGAGTCCCCTCCCTGTCTGCTAACAACAGACTAACAGGTGAACTCAAATGGTTGACCTTGCGATATTGCCTCCTCTCCCCCATCTCCATTTTCAAGCGCGGTGAGCTATGGTAGAGTAGCAGTTCTATCCTTCTCTAAATGTTTCATTAGTAGAGCAAGAACAAGTCACGTGGCTCCCAACTATTTCTATCTCTACCAACCGTTATAAAACCCCCCCTTCTACCAACCCTAAGGGCCCTATAGCCGATCCGATCTGGTTGACCCAACAATCAGTCGGCCTGACCAAATCAGACGTTATCTACATGCGATCTGACTTAGTGCCTGATTTTATCAGAGTTTTTTTTTCTCTAAGAGACATACGCGTCACGCCTCCTATATTATCCAAACACCAAAAAGTTCGGATCATTCTAATAGCGTTGTTAGGGATTAATTCCAGAAAAAAAAAGTGGGCCAAAAAATGGCTAATTGAACGGAAAAAATTCAGTCATATTATGATGTTACTACATACACAATACTACTCGCGCCCATATTTGTAGTACAACTGACGCGCTGAATCAACCGATAACGCTAAATACCACACGATTTGGTCGGACGGTCGTGCGGTTGGATGTGCCAGCCACCCGACATCACCCGACATGAAATATGAAATTTTTTGTCGGGCGACACATCTACACACGACAGGATATTGCGCCTGATCTGACCAAATCGGCCCAACCACCTGACCTAATCGTGTTGTCTGTAGAGCCCTTAACATTGGTATTCCCCACTCCCCTCATATTGAACAAAGGACAAGGGTAATTTTAGCTCCAAGTCACCAGATTATCTGGATACCTGCTTGTCTCGCGGCGCGCGTAGTAAACATACTGGTCTGGACGGGACTTTTAAGAGATTTATAACGCAACTATTCGCTCTTGCTATTCGGAGCGTCTATTCAGAGTTTCGAATTGAATATTTGGCCATTAATTATTCGAAATTTCGAATACTCACACACCCCTAACATTAGCACCTTACACACAACACTCAGAGTTGACATCCAACCTTGAGGTTAATCGTTGTAGTTTTTGGAACCACTGAACACACGGTTTAGATGAGTTGGGTCGAATCCACTATTTTACAAATCTGAATCTCCAATTTATATTCAAATCCGAATCTGAATCTTGGAAACAATTATGAACATTACAGGAAACATAAATATAAAATAATAATATAAAATACAAATAGTAACTAAATGTTAAATTACTGGTCTGGGGCCTGGTTGTTAAGTTAGTTCTATAATTATAATTGGCTCTGAGCTACAAAAAAAAAGCAGTATTAGAGCTTTAAAACAATTTTCATTTGAAATTTTTTTTATTTTTTTTTGTTAAAGAGTCTTGAATGCAAAATTTTCTTAAATCCTCGAATATCCTTAAGTAATCAGAGGATTCGAGAACCCCAACCTTAGTTCAAACCTTTCCTGGGATAAAACCAGATTTCTCTACACTTGTAGAGGGTCTCATTAACAACTTTATTAAGACTTGCTTCAATGACTGCATGGTCTAAGACGCCACTCTTGCAATAGACTGGACCGTCGATGACTGGGAGATCAAGGTTCGAATCCAAGTCGGGTGTCCTGAGGGTGGTTTTCCCTCAAGGGTAGACTCTCACGCCACACAAACCTTCCTCATCCCTAACACATTAGCGTAGTTTGTAAATATGTGTGTTACCCAAACAGCTAATAAAACGCAGTGCTAAAATAATTAATATCCTATGGTATGGCAGACAGTCCAGTAGACCAGTGTTCAGCAAACTTTTAATAAATTCACGGTACATTTAACAAACATACTTTATTTCGCGGCACAATTGTTTCTTTTTACGTTCGTGCCGCGGCCGTAGAAAATGGACTATCCATACAGTTCAACGGTTGTATGGTAAATAAGTATTAATAAAGTATAGATTAATTTTTTCCTAAAGTAACTTCAAATGTTCCAAGATTATAAGTTGAAGATCTTTCACGTGTGTCCGCTTGTTTAACGTTTGGAAACATTTAATTCGACCCAGTAATTTGGGTAAACCATAGCTATTACTTTACGCGAAAGTTTTTGATTTTGTCAGATGTATTTAAAATATTAGTAAATACGAGAAAGTGAGAAATGTGGACAACACATAGCTGTCGCCCATACCAACTTCATTAGTGTTCTTATTGAACAGCGATACGTGACACTCTGCACTGTGGCTATATGACACACTGTTTGCAAAACATTGAAGTGGTAGACAGATTGAGAACGTAATAGTCTGAAATACCTTTGGCTAGCAAAAGCGAAGGTGGTCCGTAGCCGGTGAGATGGTAGATGAACATTTTAAACCAAACAGTGTTCACTTCAGGAATTGCTGGTCCCAGGTGCGGCGGGACACAGCTGCTAATTGGTCGAATTTCTTTACTCAGAGGCGCCATTGATACCAACAACCTTTTAAGACACAACCATCGACAGTAAATACTTCATTTGGAGGAAAATTGAAGAACAATATAAATAAATATCAATGTATTACTATCTGTTACAAAACATTTGTTTATGAAACTAACTAAATGCATATCAGAATATTAGGAATAAAACACTTCAGTCCTGTGATATTCAATAGATATTTAACCAATTTTGTAAAAGGAGTTATATGGACCTGTGTAGGTGGGAGAGTAAAAAAAATTCACAAAAAAGTACAAAATTGTCATGATATAATTAATTTACTTAAAAAGAAAAGAAGAACACAGATCACACTTTACATTGCTGCCATTTTACATGTTCCTATCTGTGTATCCTATTCATACTTTCCAATTTTCCTTTGTCTCCCTTTTGTGTTTTTTTTTGTTTCCTCTTTTAGGAAGTTGCGTTGTGCGTTTCACACTCCTCCCTGATGAGTGCTGATAGAACGAAACCTAGGTCAAGGGATTGGTCAGTGACGATTGATTTTCTTTAAGAGGCAACCATTTACCTCTTTGTCCAATGGCAGCAGTGTAAAGTGTGAACTGTGTTCTTCTTTTCATTGTAACAGCCACATTGTGTTTGTCCCTTTTATATGTTTTTATCCACCTTTCCTGTACCTTCTTCCAAATATAATACAATTATCTCATAAAGCAAAAAGAGGTTTTCCTTATAGAGACACTTTACTTCAAAAGAGGTGATATCTATGTTGCTTATGGCATAATAGACAGGACAAACAAAATATCATTTGTCAGCTAATATTATAATTTGTATTGGATATACCGCCATTCACAAGAATTTGTTTAAATATGATTGATAAACAACACTTGGACATGGGAATTGAGTCGGTTAAGTGGTAAATGAATGACTTGGAGTTTGTTGTTAGGTTTGTCCCAAGCCTGGACAAAGCTTTGAAATTTCGAATCCTACACTGAGTCTTGTTAGGATTTGTATCTGATAGTCTGAAACCAAATAGATCCCAGATCCATATTTGATGGAATTTATTGCGAAATTCAATCTTAAAGTCATACTTTTGAATAATTTAACATTTTAAAGAAGTGATCACAGATCCATTATTTGACTTGACCATATAAACTTATGAATCTTTTTAATATTTAAAATTGAGTCATTATTTGAATATTGTTTATTTATCTTAGTTTTTATTCGACTTCATTAATATATATATGTATATACATATAATTAAACCTAATATTTAAATTGAACTTTATAACACTACACCATTAAATATTAGATTCAGGTTTGATTTGAAACATTTGAGTTTTAAAATTTTTGATTTGGGTTCAATTTGAGTTATTAAGAAAATATTCTAAATTGAAAATCTTTGATTCGTTCAGTCTTTGATTGTCCTTTAAAACATGTTGGACTAAACCAGTAGTAAGCATTAATATGATAAGTCTAGAAAATATCCAATCTTTAAGCTAAAAAAATATTTTTTTTAAAATCTCGAATGATTTATTTTTTCAAATCCTTGATTCTTGAATGCCCTCAAGATTCTAGAACCGCTCCCACATTATCAATTGATGCAGGTCAGACACCTTAGCTCAGTAGGTAGCATGTCGGCCTGCCGAGTTATGGGTCATAGGTTCAAATCTCAGCATAGCAGAGAAATGTATAGTTGATAAAATGTAAGTTTCGCCCCTTTCGCAGTAATAATTTAATGGCCAGGGGGCTGGATGTTGTGTCTGTCCTAGGTTCCAGTTAGTTTATGAGTCATGTGCTGAATATTAATCAGTCTGTTCAGAAAGTGCATGTTAAATACCATGAATATAAAACAAACAGTGAGGCTCTACTCACGCGTAGTTCTTGTTGAGCAGTCTAGTGCAGGTCGCGGGATCCAGAGACTGGAGACTCTCGCAGCGTATGAGATCAAGCGCAAGACACAGCTCCTCCCCTACGCCGTGGTTGTGTCGCAGGAACAGAATGGTGGAGCGTAAGATGAGTGCGTGGTCAAAGTAACGCTGTGCCTCCCCCTCACTGTCGTCGGTCGAGATCTTCTCTAGCTCGGCCAGGAAACTGTCGAGAGATTCGTCCGAGAGTTTTCCCACCTCGAACATGGTCACAGCGTGGTTCTTGAGACCCTGGTCAGGACACACAGCACGGGCGAGGGGCACTTTTTAATACGTGAACAAAAATGTAAATAATACATAAGATTTTAATTATAGTTGGGTCAAATCTACTATTTTATGATTATGAATCTAAAATTCAAATCTCGAATCTGAATCTTGGAAAAAATTATGAACATAAGAGTAAATATAAATACAATAGAATAGAAAATACTTTCTTATAGTCAATTAATTATAGCATTCATACATTCAGTTAAGTGTTAAATTACTGGTCTGGGGTCTAGTGTTAAGTTAATCTTATAATAATAATTGGTTCTGAGCCACCAATAAGCAGTACTAGAGCTCTGAAACTAATTTAACTTGAAAAATATATTTTTTTATATTCTTCTTTCAGGATTTGAGTCTTGAATCTCAAATATTCTTAAGGATTCGAGATATTCACCGGTCCTGTCCTTGATTTTAGTTTGGAATTTTTTTTATTTTTTTTGGGTTGATTGGTTAACAAAAAAAAAAGTAATTTCTTTTCTAGTTATAAATTTGTTTCATACAATTTGGGTAAATTTTTTTTCCTCATCGCCTTAAAAAAAATCCCATTTCATGTCAAGCGAGAAGTTATACATAAAAGATAATAGTTTGGGAACAAATCCGCATTTTGTGTCAATACAGATAGATTATTTATAAGAGACATGTAAGAATCATGTTTATACATAAAAAATAAAAGGGGGTGAACTATTTGTTAAACTCAAGGTCAAAACAAAGAGAAAGAGAGACAGGATTTCTACCCTTCAGTGTAAGTGAACTGGTAAATCAGTAGGTCAGTGTTAGTTGGTGGTAGAATCAATGCTGTGTCACTGATATTAGGGCTCCTCCGCAAGTTAATGGTCGTGTTGAAAAGAAGTCTTCCTCGGCGTCTCAGATAAACAAGGGAATGAATGAGAAGAAGCCATGATAGGAATTTTATATTACAAGAAACACATACAGGCTGCTAACAAGTTTGGCGTTTCCGAGGCTAATATCAGACTTTGGAAAAGAAGTTTAGGAGTTCCTGCGCATCAAGGTACACATTAAGATTATCTAATAAAACTGTGTCAAAATTGTTAGTTTTTACTTTGAGGTATATTCGAGACCTTTTATTTTTCATGTTGAAAATCTTCAAAATTTTATGGTCGTATTATGTGCCAATATAGTAATATATATATATATATATATATATTTTTTATTATTGCATATTAAGTATACTAGGTGTAGAATAGGATTGAAATAGATAATATGGAATCACCACAAAATGACTTATTCCTTGGTTTGTTTTAATTTCTTTGTACAGGTTGTAACTGTCACTTACAGGAGAGAGGTTGTAACCATCACTTACAGGAGAGATTGTAACCATCACTTACAGGAGAGAGATTGTAACCGTCACTTACAGGAGAGATTGTAACCATCACTTACAAGAGACGGGTTTTAACCGTCACTTACTGGAGACGGGTTGTAACCGTCACTTACAGGAGAGAGGTTGTAACCGTCACTTACAGGAGAGAGGTTGTAACCGTCACTTACAGGAGAGAGGTTGTAACCGTCACTTACAGGATACAGGTTCTAACCGTCACTTACAAGAGACAGGTTGTAACCGTCACTTACAAGAGACAGGTTGTAACCGTCACTTACAGGAGAGAGATTGTAACCGTCACTTACAGGAGAAATTGTAACCATCACTTACAAGAGACAGGTTGTAACCGTCACTTACAGGAGACGAGTTGTAACCGTCACTTACAGGAGAGAGGTTGCCCATCATGAGGAACGCGGTGAGAGTGGAGTCAAACAGAAAGGCGATACGCTTGCTGCGGGATTGTCCGACTGAGAGGAAAGTAGAGTCTGCCTCCTCAGTACCACTGGACGTAGTTTCATCCGTGGGGCTGAGCCCAGACTCAGAGAGGACTGAAGTGAGATCCAGTAAGAGGGGCCCATCCAGAACAGATACAGATCTGAAAACAATAATTATCTCAAATAGAGATTTCTTCGTTTAAGATGAAATATTAAACACATGGGAGTATAAGTTAGTAAAGGACCAATATTGTGACAGTAGTCTCTGGGACTCTTTGTTTTAGTAGACAGTGTTCTAGACAATGAATTCAACAGAAAGAAACCAGCCCAAGTGGCGTAGTTTGCTAACGCGCTAGTCGTGTTGAGCTCGACTGCCGAGGACAGGGAGATCGAGGTTCTAATCTAGGTCAGGTGAACTGGGGGTGGTTTTCCCTAAATGTTTTTCCACTCTTCCTCCACGCAAATGCGGGTTCACTTCCTCTATATTCAGCCTTCCCAATTCTTAACCCATTAGCGTAATTAGTACTTAAGCGTATAACCCAAACAGGTAGTAAGACGTGGTGCTAAATAAAAAAAACAGAAAGAAGCAGGAGATTACAAAAAGGTGTCCTCACTTCCTAGCAGCATTGGAACTGTTCCTCCAAGAGGGGTGAAGATCCGTCAGCTCCGAGTCCTGGTTCTTTTTGCGAGCAAACCCCAGCCGGCAGTAAAGTGACACAGCGTTCTTTACCGACTCCGCGTCAATCTGGAGGACACTCGCCAACTGCAACAACGGTTGGACCGTATACATGACAAAGGTGATTCTGTTGGAGGGGAAGTGCGTGGCATGTTTGAAACACTCCTCTGAAGAGTTTTGATAGGATGAAACTTGGGCCAAGGGATTAAGCCGTAAAATCTGATTCTCTTGTTTGTCTGTCTGATGGTGGAAGTGTAAATGGTGTTCGTCTTCTTACCGTGCGAGTCATATTGTGTTGGTTGCCTTTTATTTGGTCCTTTCCTGTACCTTCTAAGTTAGTGTTTCCCAATCAATGTCCCTATATCCTGCCCCTCATATTTTTAATTCTAGGCGAGTGCCGCTGCACCCACCACCCCTCGTAGGGAGGCCGCTGTTCGCCACCCATTGACACCAGTACCTTTATCTTATTTTAGAGGTCCACGATCCAGACCTGGCGCACCTCCCAATGGGGTACGGAAGTGTTATGGAGGGATCAGAACAAAGTGAGTACTCAAGATTGATCACCTAAAGATTTATTCAAGTTGTAACACAAAAAACCAATAGATCAATCCTAGTACACAAGTAACAGTCAAAACTAAAACGTCTCTGAACTCGCGCATGCAAGCGAGTAGATCACTATGGACACACAACCAAATAATAAACGCCACAAAACAAACTTAATTAGTATGTGGATGAGGATTTCGGTTAAGACCCAAACAGTTCTGTCACTTAAGAGTGAAAAGCTTGCAAAACAATTAATTAAGTGGTGTGCGAGGCTTCGACTTGGATTCGAAACTATTATCAGCTTTGATATGACTTTGAAAAAAATCTCTGCTTCGACAATTAAGAACATTCGCCAATGATGGTCAATTATTTACATTCTGAGCCGTTATGTTCATCACAAAACAACCTTCACATGAAAAAAAATCTGAAGTAATTGAATTTTAAGTTGTGGTAGTAGATATATTTATCAAAATAGAGCTAAATATTACAAACAATTAAAACTTTTCCAAGTAATTTTAGTTCATAAAGTTATATAAATAACCAAAATATAATATTTTTCCAAGTATAAACAGTTAGCAAAAAATACCTGACATTTACTTTGCCAATGAGAATATTTCATATATTCAATTCACGTTCGCTTTGAATTGAAAAAGTGGACCTTGCACACCACCAGTGGTAAATTAAATATTTTGAGGTTTGGAAGTTATATTGGTATTGTGACTATGTTGGCATAAGACACTTATAAGCGGTATATTAACCCTATAAAGTATGAAGAAGGTAAGTAAGGCCTAATAAAGCTATAAGGTTGGATGGAGTAGAGAGAACAGCGGGGAGAGCTGTTCTATAGGTGTGTAAGAGACCTGCTATGGAGAGTTGTTCTATAGGTGTGTAAGAGACATGCTATGGAGAGTTGTTCTATAGGTGTGTAAGAGACCTGCTATGGAGAGTTGTTCTATAGGTGTGTAAGAGACCTGCTATGGAGAGTTGTTCTATAGGTGTGTAAGAGACCTGCTATGGAGAGTTGTTCTATAGGTGTGTAAGAGACCTGCTATGGAGAGTTGTTCTATAGGTGTGTAAGAGACCTGCTATGGAGAGTTGTTCTATAGGTGTGTAAGAGACCTGCTATGGAGAGTTGTTCTATAGGTGTGTAAGAGACCTGCTATGGAGAGTTGTTCTATAGGTGTGTAAGAGACCTGCTATGGAGAGTTGTTCTATAGGTGTGTAAGAGACCTGCTATGGAGAGTTGTTCTATAGGTGTGTAAGAGACCTGCTATGGAGAGTTGTTCTATAGGTGTGTAAGAGACCTGCTATGGAGAGTTGTTCTATAGGTGTGTAAGAGACCTGCTATGGAGAGTTGTTCTATAGGTGTGTAAGAGACCTGCTATGGAGAGTTGTTCTATAGGTGTGTAAGAGACCTGCTATGGAGAGTTGTTCTATAGGTGTGTAAGAGACCTGCTATGGAGAGTTGTTCTATAGGTGTGTAAGAGACCTGCTATGGAGAGTTGTTCTATAGGTGTGTAAGAGACCTGCTATGGAGAGTTGTTCTATAGGTGTGTAAGAGACCTGCTATGGAGAGTTGTTCTATAGGTGTGTAAGAGACCTGCTATGAAGAAGAGAAGTGCCCATGATGTGTAAGGAAGTGTTGTACAGGGCGTACTTTGTACCTATTGTCACATATGCAGCATAAACATGGACAATGAATGTAAGAAAGACTAGGAAAGCATGTTAGCTGTCACGAGGAGAGATGGAATTAGGAATAAAGTTATCTGGGAAAGAGTAGGGGTACATGAGATGGTACGGGCATGCAACGAAGATGGAAAAAGAGAGGATGCCAAAGAAAATGTTGGAAATGAAGTATGTGGGGAAAAGACCACAGGGGAGGCCAAGAAAGAGATGGGAGGAGCAGATAACAGAAAGTGTTCAAGTGAGAGGTGAAGAATGGAAGAAATTAAAGGAGGAAGAGTGGTGGAAGGATAGAGGAAGATGGAGTCAATTTACTAGACTGACCCGGCCACAGGCTGGAAACAGTTGATGATGAGTTAAGTCTTAAATATTAGAGCTCTGAAACAAATCTCACTAAAAAATTTGATTTTTTTAAATTTTATATTTTATTAGGATATGATGCATGAATCCAAAATTTTCTTGAATCCTCGAATCTTAAAATATCCTTAGAGATTTGAGGGATTCAAAGGATTCAAGTTCTCATCCCTAGTTTTAGGTTTTCAAGAAATTGCAAGGGCCTGGTGAGTGAGCTAACTAACTCTTTTGAGTTGTACACAAATGTACTAATTACCCTAAATATTAAGGATAAGGAAGGTTGAGATTTAAAAAAATTGTACTCACATTTGTGTGTAAAGAGAGATAAGAGAGGAGAAAACCATTTAGGAAAAACCACCCTGAGTACACTCGACCAGGAATCGAACCCCAATCATCGGTGCTGTGTGTGTGCGCGTAGTGCATATATCTGTATATGAAAGTAATATTCACTTACCTCCCCCACCGAGGTGTGTTCATCTATGGAGACAAAGATCTTATAAAGGAGTGTTTCAAAGTAGTCCCCAAGAACCCTGTTCATGACGAAGCCCTCCAGGGGCGGCACCACAATGTAGTCCCCGTCCTCGATGGGGACATCCAGGTAGATCAGACCCTTCCTGCAAGATAACAACAGAGCTAGACCACTTTCCCCTTCTTTTAATCTTCGACAGGAACTCAAACGACAATGACAAGGAGAGTAAGGTCGTGTGTTCCAAGGTTGGTTTTCCCTAAACAGTTTTTCCCTCTAACTCCACACAAATGTGGCTACATTTGTTATAAATTCTACCTTCCTCATCTCTAACCTCATAGTATATTTAATAATTTAACCCAAACGGAAAGTGAGGTGCAGGGGAAAAATATTTTTACAGAGATGAGTCAAGTCCACTATTTTATGAATCTGAATATTCATTGAACTTTCGAATCCCAAATCCGAATCTTAAAAATAAAACAAATCTCAAAAGTAAATATAAATCTAATGGAATAATATAAAATAGAAATAGTAACTAAATGTTGATATTCTTTCTTAGAATCCAGTCATTAAAACATTCATACATTCAGTTAAGTGTTAATTTACTGGTCTGGGGTCTGGTTGTTAAGTTAATCCTATATTTATTATTGGTCCTGAGCCACCAATAAGCAGTATTAGAGCTCTAAGACAAATTTCACTTGACATTTTTTTTATGGATTTGAGTCTTTAATCCGATATTTTCTTAGATCTTCTTACAGATTATAGGGTTTGAGGATTTGAGTGTCCCTTCCCTGATTTTGTATGAATCTCGTCATCATCGAGAATGGTTGAGTCAAAAAAAAATCCACCATCAAAAATACAAAATCCCTTTCATGTTTCACTTCTCTACGTTAGGTTAAGTTGTGTAAAATAAAACAGTTGAACTATGGGCAAAACGATTTATTATTATTATTATTATTAAGATCATATGGCCTTACAACTCCTTGAGCTGTTTTTTAGACTGAGGAACATACTCGTTTCAATTTTTGTAGCAAGGTTTCCACATTTGATGATAAAAGTGTGTAGTGTATAAAGGACGTGAACTAACTTGTAGAGACTATGGATCAAGTCGTGGTCGAGATCTCCCGCCCTCTGTCGTCCGTGGTCTATCAGCCTGTCTATCATCTGCTGCTCATTCTGGTTCAATATCTGAAACATACGTCAAACAGAGAGTTGAACTGGATGGATCAATATTATGTCAGCAGCCTTGGTGCTAAGAGACATCCTTTAATACATAAATACAATAGTCGTCTCTCCCTAACAAATATGTCACGATAGTCGGCTCTCCCTGACAAACATTTCACAGTAGTTTGAACTTTTCTTATTGTATTGCTATTCCTTTCACAGCTCAAGACCGACTGTCCTGCCTTCTGGCTGGAGACAAGATATGTGGGTAAGGGTGGATACAGCTGAAGTGGGTAAAGGAAGATACAGCTTAAGGGGGTAAGGGTGGATACATCTAAAGTAGATAAGGGTGGATACAGCTAAAGTGGGTATATCTTCCTTTTATACAACACTAAATATTCCCCTTAAAGGCAGACAACACATTAGTCATTGGACCCCATGTGTGGCCCAGGGGTGCAGAATATGTTCAGAGATACAATATTTCCCCAAAAAATTCCCTGAAAACCATAGCGCTCAAAATAAAACATTTAATTTTTTATAGAGGCTGAAGGAAATAAGGATTATTACCTACTATATAGTTTGGAAAATGCAAATTCAAACATATTTTTAATCATAGTTATTTTTATAGTACCTACCTTATAAAAAATTAAGTTTTCTACAATCTCCTTGTGTGCATTACAAACTGTTATCAATTGTTCATTGATACCAGTAGGCTTAGCAGTACCAACATTTAATTTTACATCTTGAGAGTAAGAGGCAATGGAGTGTAATTCCAGGAGGCCTTGGTTTGATTGGTGATTTTCATAGACTTTTCGTTTTTTCGCATACTCGCCACTACTGCAAGGTCTATCACTATCAATCACACTAAGGGAAATACTATCGCTATTTACGACTATGAGTTTTTCCTGATCCCCTAATTTACGTTTTACAAAACTTGCAATACTACCTTGATCCTTACTTCTAGGTTTTCCTTGGGGATGTTTATTAGATGCGTGATATCCGAGTTCCGAGTTTATCACGTTTGCCACGCGATTCACAATAAGCACAGTTGACATAATAAACATTTGTTTCACTAAACCATCTAATTTTTTATAAACATTTCTCTATTGTACAATGTACAAACCTTAATAGGTCCACTAAATACAACAATTTCATGGCTACACAATTATTACAATACGCATGTCACTAGTTTAAATAAACACATCGCTGTGTATTTAGGCCGCAATATATGGGTGACTGAATTCAAACTAAAACAAAACATCGCTCACCCTACCCTACCCTCCCCCGCCTGCCCGCCATAGCTACCAAACACCCGTGGTAGGGTAGGTGACTGATGACTCATCATTCAATCACGCCATTAGCCAGGTTGAATTATTAGAATGTTCCTTTGCCCCTTATCTCAACCTCTGACTTCTTATTTAGAACTCCGACACATTATATTAGCCCCTAGATACCGCAACTCTTTGTGCTTACACAGACACTGCCTCACTATGGCACATACTGATAGTGTCGGGTGTTCGAGTGTCATCGTCATCGGCCTTAGTTTTTCATGCAAATGAAACTACCATATTAGAACCAGAATGTACTAAAAACGTCAACAAAATTGTTGGACTTTACCCTGCCCTAAATTTCCCCCGAACCTCGTTCGCACGTTCGGGCATATTCATCACCCCTGGTGTGGCCAATCTTTAAGCGGCAGTGTTTCGGAATATAAGAAAGGAAGATACAAGACTGTCAAGTTTATTTGTAAATACTGAACAAATACTGCAAACAAACATGTATTATGGCTGGAAATGTAGGGTAAAAATGATACTGTTTGCACTGAAGCAATATGCCGTACAAAACAAACATATAGAGCCCTGAACAAACAAACAGCACATGCGTATCTTTCTTTATCTACATGTGCGCGAGATTAGTCTGCTCGGAGTTACTCAACTAAATCAATAGAACTGTGGAATCAAACAGTCAGGTCGGCAGATAGTAAGGGAATTATCACTGGAATGTTACGATTCAATTCACAATCAGGCCCTTGGATTAAAATGTGTATCAGTGGGTGAGGAGACTAAATGTCAAGCTAATCTAGTCTAGTTTGCCAGTTACAAGAAGATACAGGTTCAAATCTTGATATGGAATCTATTTGTTAAACCTAACCTAGCCGAACCTAACCTTTAGAATATTATAATTTATTACTTCAGCCAAACAGATTTTGTTAGGTAAAATAACCGGTTAAAGTAATAAATTACATGAATTTAATCACATTAACCACTAATATCGGTTACTTTGGAAAATAATCGGTCATTATGCATAGTAAATAATTTATTACTTTAACGGTAATATATACAGGGCACCAGCTCTGAATGGTTATATTGTTTATTGGTGAAGCTTTGTAACTATCAAACATGGATAGAAAAAATATCTGAAGCTCCGCACACTCCTAGATGCCGCTGTTCTAGGTAAACTCTGTTTGTCGGCTTTGAGCTTATATTCAGTAAGTGTTTGATAAATACACATCAAGTGTCTAAATGTACGTTTAAAGTAACTGTAAAGTGAGTGACCTTGATATCGTCCTCGATGACATAGCCAACGTCAATGTTCCACCAGGCCTCTATCTTCACCTGGGCAGGTTTAGGTGGCAGAAGGTCCTTAACGTTCTTACGCCGAAACAGTTTCCGCCCGGACCTGCACTGGTTCATCAGGTCGATGTATTCGTTGCGGCCGATCCCCAGCAATCTCACACCTGCCAGTACATAAACAATCAATTACCAGGTCCCGTAATCAGGATGCAGAGGGAGAGGATTTCAAGGAGAAGGATGGAACTGAGGTTTTGGAGGAAGAAGACCGCAAAGAAAACTGAGGAAGAGATGGGAGGAGTAGGTAACAACAAATGTGTGAGTGAGAGGAGGAAGAATGAACAAGAACGGAGGAGGAAGAACTGTGGGAGGAAAGAGGAAGATGGAGGCATTTGACTAAACTGACATCCGACACCTTAGCTCAGTCGGTAGCATGTCTGTCTACTGAGCTAAGGGTCCAGGGTTCGATTCCCGGCATGGCTAAAAAATATATCAATGGTGAAATGTGGGTTTCTCCTTTCGTAGTGATGAATTAACGGTCGGAGGGCTGGATGTTGTGTTTGTTCTAGAATTTAGTTTATAAGTCGTGTGTTGATATATGTTGATTCAGAACGTGCACGTTAAATACCTCAAATGGATTGAAAAAAGAATTATAAACTGACCCGGACAAGGGCTAGACACAGTTCAAGATGATAATTAGGTAAACAATTAAAAAACACCCAAAATACACAGATCATCAGACCCAAGAGGCAAACATTGCCAAAGAGTCATTCAACTTTTTAATTTGTTTTTAAAAACTAAATGAAGCAAACATGTTGTAACATTTTCATACTCTCTCGAAGGGGAAGAGATTTGAAAATATCCCAGTAAAATGTTAAGCTATAGGCCTACAATTATTTTTCTGTGCCCAATGTATTTGTGTATTAAGAATCTACCAAATAAAAGTTGACATTTTCAACTTGTGAATTCTGAAATACCTCCAAAAGAACATTTGAGGATTGAAAATGAACATAAGAAACTCTATTCAGTCTATAAAGTTGGCAATATGTAATTAATAAATAAGAATGCTTATTGGTTATTTTTGAGTGTTTTAAGAATCTTTGACTATATATTTAAGAAGCCTCAAATTAATTAAAGCAAGCTCTACTCTGGCATGGTTAGTATTTCTAACAGCTGTCGAGTTCGATCTTAGCTTGACTTACGCCCTATAATGAGGCTGGTTTCCTATCCTCCCAACAAGGCGAATGCTGGTTAATTTCCTTCCCCCCCTTACTGTGGATTCACATGTTTACCGAAAAAATAAGAGCAGAACAGAAACGTTGTCACGTAACGAGCTATAAGCCAATCACAAGATTTCCGCCTCATCGGCGCTAAGCTTCTGCTTAAGTTCAACTCATCTCTACTTCATCCACTCTGCCTTAGATGTTCGGCACAGGAGAACCAAATTGGTGCACATGTGCATTTGACAACGCATGCACTGTACAGCCAGAAGCGAGCAGACAACATCATTGGCCTTTATGAGGAGATTTGAAATAACCTGTTAATTTAAAGCGTGTGTATCAATGTAATGGATAGTACCACAAGAAACGACACAACACTATAATTTGAAAATATCCAACAGTAGAATACTCTAAAATATATGTTTATTCATTATTAAATAAATTATGTTGTTAATCAGCTGTTTTTGGTTAGAATTGCAATGCTTTATGGGTCTACATTACAGCGTGTGAATTGCTGTGTCACAAAAGCAGATTCTGGTATCTATTTTCGGTGAACATGTGAATCAAGATTTACTCTGTAATTTAAGCTGATAATCGCCAGTACTAGCAGAAAGAATGCAAACAAAAGAATAACTTATAGTTGTAGGGCATGGCCATACTCGCGACATGGTCGCCATATTCAGGATGCCAGATCACCATGCGCTTGGCGAGTTTTCACGATTAATTTGGTTACATCTTGATATCAAGGGTTTATGACAAAGTGGTTCTGACCAAGGTGTTGCGCAAAAACGATTTTGAGATGTTTTTCTTAAACAAAAATGGTGGTCGGGGTAGGGTAGATCTAACAGCTTGTAGGTGAATTTATGTAATCCTACAACATGTACTGTAAATAGATGGAAAATGAGCTATTTAATTGTATTCATACCCGCCTCAGCGGCATAGTTAGCTAACGCGCTAATTGTGTTGATCTAGACTGCCGAGGCCATGGAGATCAAGGCTCGAATCTCGCTTGGATGAACTGGGGATGGTTTTTCCTAGATGGTTTTCCACTCTCCTTCAACATAAATGCGGGTTCACTTCCTCTATATTCAATCTTCCCAAGTCCTAGCCCGTTAGTGTAGCCTAATTAGTACTTAAGCGTATAACCCGAACGGGTAGTAAGACGCAGTGCTAAATAAATAAAATCATCGATACCAGGTCAACCATGAAAACGCTGTGGTCATGAACATCGATACCAGATCAAACGTGCAAACACGCCTAATGTTACTTGTGTGGAAGATCCAAAGTCGCTAACTTTTGTGAGTAAATGTCTGTCACCACCGGAGTATGTATTCGAGGACATCCTAATACACAACAAGGCATCGCGTGCTGACATCCTGACCATCCAAAGCATGGACGTAACCTTACAATCAGCGGCCGTGAAGTTGGGCAGCGAGTCGTAGCTGCGCTCTTGCTCCATGATGCCCTCCATTACAGAAACATAGTACTGGAAGGGGGTCACTCGTAGTCCTTGGACCACTACGTCTGACAAGTGGTACGGGAACAGCATGAGCTTCTCCTTACTGTACCCCAGCAGGTCCTTGTAGTAGCGACGGTCATCCTTGCATACAGAGCTCACCAAATTGCCGCGATAACGCAGCTGGTTCTTGATGCTGAAGCTCAAGATGCACTTCTCATACTCCTTCTGGGAGTTACCCAGGCTCTGGACAAACAAGCTCATCTTAGATCATTTGTACTCACAGCACACTCAAGTCCCCCAGCCCAACAAGAAAATTGACTTGGGTATGACAACTGATTCACATTGCTGCTCAAGAGGGTAACCCTAAACTACAATCGTTAAAAAAAGTATATTTAATACAAATATGCTCATTTACTACTTTGGCACAAAACAAGGCTGTCACTAATGACAGTAAACGTAATGATTAAACTTAGGCCTATGTTGGATGACTAACGCTTTCAACATTTTTAAATGGCCTGTATTTAACGAAGTTATCAACGAATTCCTTTAAATTTAATTTTCCCTTTGTTTCTGTCCTTTGTATAAGGTTAAAAGTGAATACTGTTAAGTATTTTTTAAACGATCATTATTGGCTTAATTTTGTATTCAGTTTACAAAATTTAGCTGTCAATCCATAAATGATAGATAAAAATATGTATAAGACTTTTTTACTGTGTACAGTTGAGTTTGATTACGAATCAGTGTCCAACCCAACATGGGGCCCTCTTGGAAATAGTATATAGGCCTAGTTTTACTTGTTTTCTCTCAAATTAAGTAAATGTGACAGTGACAACATTACGTTTATGAAGAGCCAGTTTATTTTTATAGTTTGTTATTCTAATCATAATTAATCATTATAATAAAACCACCACACTTACTTTGTTTTATAATGTGGTGTTGAAATTATTTTCTAAGATATAAGTTAAACTTTTGTTACCTGTTTGACATTCGATGGAATTTTTTCCCACTGATAATTATTTCTTATGTGGAATTCCACCTCAGTGTTCATTTTGTATGTTTTGACAATAATTATTTAACTCTATGATTAAAAATAAACAAATATTCTCAAGAGCAGCTGTGAATGCTTCTTTCCACCATGTTTAAACGTCACTTGTCATATCGAAATCGAATGTTTTGAGTCGAATTTGAAATGCGAAAGGAAACATCGATGGTTAAATGACCTATGAACGGACCAATCAAGCCGCGACATTTTTCATAAACAAAATATATGCTGCGCATGTGTATTCGATTTTAAGCGGGTGGTGGGAAGAAGGCGCCAAATGAATGGATACTTATTGGATACGTTTCAATGCAACTCTCAAGCAATTTTAATGGACGTGATACTTAGTAGAAATAGATGTAAATAATAATATTATGTTGAGTTCAAGAGCACTACTAATATTTATATTAGTATTAGGTAAGCAATACTTATTTTAATCTTTGATATGAATAAGAAAGTTTATAAATGGTATATTTTGAATTTTTTTCTGGGAGGCTAGGGCAATAGGCCGTTTTGAAATAAAATAATACAACTTTAAGTTAATCAATTTTACTTTAAAACATTTTAACCAACTTTCTTTAGTTGAATTAATAATTTGATTATTTAAGTGAAGTAATATTTTATTGGATTTCAACCAACTTAATAAGATAGTAGGCCTAGGGCCTATGTCTGCTGTGCACAAGACCTGATGTTTTGGGGATCTAATGGTTAAAATGAATTTATTTAAGAAGCCTTATTCCTTTATATAAAGTCTGCAAAAATAATACTATTAGAGAGTAACTTATCGCCCTTATTTCATTGAGACTATTTATTTAAGGTTAAAAGAGGTGTACCAAGTAAATTTACAAAATTACAACCATTCTGGGTTTAGCTAGACCTATAGATTACTAAATGATTATTTTTCTCAAATAAAAAAGTAGCTTCACTATTGAATAACTTGCTCCCTAAGGAATTTAATTGGGTATACTATGCTTTATCCATAACATTATCAGCCTTTTAATTCTTAAAAATTGTTCAAAATAATGAGATCAGTAATATATTTTTCCAAACATAAAAACACATAGAATCTAAATGAACTAAAAAAAATTATAAAATATATAAAAAAAGTTTCACTCATTTAAGCGACGGGGTAGGCCTAGGCCTATCTTTCAACCGTTGTAGAACTATTTTGACACAATACACTAAACCCCAAACAGAATTGACCATCCTTACGAAGGTTTAAAAATTGTCTACAACGACCACAATTTAACTTCATAGTAAATTTAACTTCTTCAAGCTGTTTGGCCAAATGTAAGTAATCATAAGTATCTGTAGATAGCGACTAAATTCTTAAAACTAATATTGGTGACACCATGGAAAAAACAAGACTATGTGTTTATATTAATTATTATGACACTTTCCCAACCCAGCTTGACATAACCTTTCATGTGTTAGTATTATTATTATTATTATTATTATTATTATTATTATTATTATTATTATTATTAGCACCGTGTCTTACTACTCGTTCGGGTTATACGCACTTACGCTAATGTGTAATGGTAGGGTGATTGTGAGATGAAATGGAGGACCTACAGTTTAACGTGGGATCCGAACCACGGTGGAGGCCTGGCAGTCCTCACATTCACAAGTTGTGATTAATACATGTCTTTTTAGAGGTGAAGGCAGGGTTTGGCAATCAGATAAATCTGTGCTGGGACCGAGGTTTGAACCCCGGACCCCCAGCACAGAATTCTGACACCTTACCCCTAGACCACCAGGTCACCTATGTGTTAGTAAATTAAATTTATAGTTATTGATGAAATAAACTATTCAATGTAGCCTATTAACTAAACGTACAAATGACATCCATTTTAGTGCACAGAATCGCATGTATAATTCATAGTATTATGGGATGTTGTAATCCGACCAGTGGGCAGCATCACAGGAAAGTAACGTGTCACCGTCAATATTTATATTTCGAAAATGATTTGGGCAATGTGTTGTCGAGTTTTGTTGAGATGTTTTATTTTTTTCAATGTACAAAATTTCTAAATCTTGGTGTCATTCGATTCTTTGTTCTCTTGTGTGTGTAATAAAGTGAATAAAATATCCACACATTGTATTGTAACAATGAAAAAGAGGCTAAAATGGGACAGATGAAGCGTACTACGCCCAATTCGCTCAGTATAGGTATATTTTAAATGAAGCCTTAAAACGCTTCTATAAACCTGCACAGGTTTTATTTGGGTATAGCTTTTATCTTTTAAAAATATACATTGATGGGGATTTGAACCATTAACCTAGCAATTGAGTTATTTAATGTATTAGGCTAAGTCCGAGATATTGATTATCAATATGTTAGATTAGGTCAAACACCTTAGCCTGTGTCTACCTACATAGCCAAGGGTCCTTGGTTTGTTTCCCAACATGGCCGAAATAGTGTACCGTTGGTGAAATTTGTATTTCCCCTTTCACAGTGATAAACTAACGGCCAGGAGGCTGGGTGCTGTGTCTGTCTAAGATTCAAGTTGGTTTGTAAGTCGTGTGCTGATATAATCACTCGGTTCAGAAAGTGCACGTTAAAAAACTTTGTTTTTTATCAATACTTAGCACCGCGTCTTACTACCCGTTCGGGTTATATGCTTGAAGTACTAATTTCACTAATGGGTTAGGAATTGGGAAGGTTGAATTTAGAGGAAGTGGACCCGCATTTGTGTGGAGGGAGATTGGAAAACCATTTAGGAAGAACCACCCCCAGTTCACCCAACCGAGATTCGAGCCTCGATCTCCCCGTCCTCGGTGGTCTGGCTCAACACGACAGGCGCGTTAGCTAACTACGCCACCGAAGCGGGTTGTTTTTTATCATCGTATCTTACTACTCCTTCGGCTTGTATGCATTGATCTATGTACTAATTACACTAATGTGTTAGAGATTAGGAGCGTTGTTTTCAAAGGAAGTGTACCTGCATGTGCTTTGAAAGAAAGTGGAAAACTATTTTGGAAAAAACTAGCCTTGAAGCATACCTGACCGGGATTCGAATTCTGATCTCCCCGTTATTGAGAATCTAAATTGTGAAAGTGACACCGTCTGGACTATTTGAGCATCGATGTGGGGTACACATTTTTTTGACTAGGCATACCAAGGCCTAGGCCTACTATCACGTTATCACATATCTTTGTATTTCATTTCTAAATGTCGCTACCACCTTCCTGCGGCCCCAATCTGTCAGGATACCTAGGTTGGGGGAGAGATAGGGATGGCGGCAAATTAGATGTGTGGGTTTGTAATTTATAGAAGTTTTTTGTTTTTAAAGTTTATTAATAGCACTACGCATTACTACAAAAATGGGATGTTAAAAATATGTTACAAAAAGATATAAAGACTTTGACGTAGAAGCTCTTGAGAGAACTGGCTTAGTAAGGAATGCCTAACCAATGACTTGACTGACACCTCCACAGATTCATACCCGGTATCTTGGGCACAGCGGTTGCCCTCCAGCATAAGTACCCGATGATCCGGTGTGGCCCAAAAAATGGGCAGTGAGACCCCTCTGAATAGATATTATTTTGTCAGCCTCAATAGTTCTAAAACAGACCCATTTATACTTCAAATCGGCCCAGTTGCCGAGACGAGGAAAAGTTGTTTAGGTTGTCACCGGTTTCGTTCTAATGTTTACTTAGGCCAGTTCTTTCGCTCACTTCTTTCAACACTTATGTTAGTTTTAAACAAACTACCCAATCTAGGGCAGTAATAGCAGCAATAGTTCTCAGATGAAGATTTTAAAATGTGTAAATAGCTAGCCTACGGTACCTAGTAAAGTTTTTAATAGAAAGTGTTTGTTTGATTGGCAGGTAAATTTAGTCTCGTCAGCTGACATGGACGCACGAGATACATTCCCCATTTCTCTTAAATCCATCGACTCATTCCGATGTTTCCAACGCACCGACAGCAAAACCTCAGATGACAAACCTCATTATTTTGAGACTAACACTCCTTTCATTCAGAGTGAGACCAGCACCCCTTTCATTCCTAATGAGACAATCATCCCTTTCATTTCTAATGAGACCAGCACCCCTTTCATTCCTAATGATACAATCATCCCTTTCATTTCTAATGAGACAAACATCCCTTTCATCTCTAACGAGACAAACACTCCTTTCATTCAGAATGAGACCAGCACCCCTTACATTCCTAGTGAGGCAAACACCCCTTTCATTCCTAATGAGACAAACACCCCTTTCATTCCTAGTGAGACAGACACCCCTTTCATTCCTAACGAGACAAACACCCCTTTCATTCCTAACGAGACAAACACCCCTTTCATTCCTAACGAGACAAACACCCCTTTCATTCCTAGTGAGACAGACACCCCTTTCATTCCTATTGAAACAAACACCCCTTTCGTTCCTAGTGAGACAGACACACCTTTCATTCTTAAAGAGATTAACACTCCTCTAGTGGAAAATGAGACCTTGGCCTCAGAAGTTCTCATCCGCCAACGACATTAGTTTGTCTCCGAAATTGCTCGAGGCCCTCATCAACTGCGACGGAAACTTCTTTCCAAAGGACATTCAGTTTGCTTCGGGTCCGATCAATCTCTCAATGACAGGCTACGGGTCGGACAATTCAAAAGTTGACGACACTGGATGCAAATCCAAGGTGGAGGATCCTCTCCTTAATTTGCAGAGTGAAAGTGTTGACAGGGAACGGCAGGATCTCTTGGAAGTCTCCGTCTGTGGTCCATTGACAAGTAAGCTCTCTTTATATATTTGTGTATTTAATGTGTACTTTCTAAACACAGCTGATCACTTAATAAACCTTACTAACCCTAGCTATAGTAGCCTAATTATAATTAATTTGGGTAATATCACTAAATGGAGGAGAGACAAACACTCGTATAATTAATGGCACTTAATTAGCTAAGATTGGGAGATAAAAATATTATCTTTTAATCACGAATCTAACCATATCAAGTATCATATATTCGTAAATTTGAAAATTACACACCTGGACACGGGAATCGAACTCGTGGCACTTGACTTAGCATTCCCATGCTCAGGGTCATTCTTGACTCATGGCTTAAGGCAGAATCTGTGATGGACATGTGGAAATCGTCAGCTAACAATGAGCTAGGCCATTAATAGCACAGTCAGGGTCGGCTTAAGGCTTCAGTTAATACAATGACAATTGTACGTGAAAGCGAATAAGATGGAAGATAAGTAAACAATTGTACAATTAATATAGCCACAGACCTTAACGCTAATAGATAATAATATTATCATATTATGTAGGCCGTACCAGTCTTCTTAAAATAATAACTTCTGCACTGTATTAGGCAGTAATTCTGATTTCCAAGAATCTCGCTACCACTGATTATACTAATATACTAGGGATGAAGAAGGCTAAAGTTAGAGAAAGTGTACCCACATTTGCTTGGAGGAAGAGTGGAAAAATGTTTAGGAGAATCACACCTGACCAGGATCCAAACCTTGATCTTTCCGTCATCTGCAGTCCAGAATTGGCAAAGCGTGATGTTAATTTTTGGGTAAGCCGAGTTGTGAACACTGATAAAGGCGCACACTTAACGAGGTCGAAAATAGGGGTTTTATGAAGATATATAATAAAGTTCTGTCGTACTACTACTATTACTACTAAATGTTGAAGTTTAGAAGCTTAAGCTTTTTTAACAAATTGTGGTGAATGTAATAAATGAAAAAAATCCCATTTACCAAGAAAAACTGAAAGTTGTGTAACTACGCTGATCACCAAACTAATAAAACAGATAACCATGTAGTAAAAAGGTACAACCTTGTCCCAAGTGTCCCCAGTTCCACAACCTCGCTGTCCCTTCTTGCAGGGACAAACTACCAGATTCAGGAACTGCTTCAAAAGCTGCCATCGCTGGGGGGCATCTTCAACATCTGCGGTAAGATCGGGGAAGGTACGTTCAGCTCTGTGTACTTGGGAACGTTGAGAAACGTCCCCGGGGACAAGAAGTTTGCTATCAAGCACCTGGTCCCCACCACTCTTCCTGCGAGGACCGAGAGAGAGTTACGCTGCATGCAGGACATGGGGTGAGTGTTCTCGATTCAGTTCCACTCTTCCCTCTTGCACCAGTGTTCCTGGTTCAGTTCCACTCTTCCCTCTCTTGCACCAGTGTTCCTGGTTCAGTTCCACTCTTCCCTACTCTTGCACCAGTGTTCCTGGTTCAATTCCACTCTTCCTTCATCCGCTGGCACATGGACTAGATATTATCTAGTCTGATTTGCAGGTTAACGGGAGGTCAAGGTTCAAATCCTGGCCGAATGTACCGAGTCTGGTTTCCCACTTCCTCTCTCTCATGCTGGCACATTTCTTCTACATTCTACCTTCCCCAAACAATAGCTGTAGGCCTACATTTTATATGTTTGTTTAGAGGTGAGGACAATGTAGTTGCTGTTGATCTCTGCTTGAGGGAGAAAGACTGCGTGGTGTTCGTGATGCCGTACCTACCACACAAGAAGTTCATGGTGAGTTGATAAAGCTCTCTCTGAGCAGTTCTCATGTTCTGCGCTCATGTCTCTCGAGTATATATGTCAAATCCAAATCTTACAAAATATGGTAAACATCCTAACATTGATATGAATCTATTTTCAAGTTCTTGTTAATTTTGATTTTGTTAATTTTAGTTTTTAAGTATAAGAAATCGTCATCAACTATTTCCAGTCTATGCCTGTGGTCGGACCAGTTTGGTAAAATGCCGCCATTCTTCTCCTCTCACTTGCACACTTTCTATTATCTGCTCCTCCCTTCTCTTTGTTGATCTTCCTCACTGTATTTTACCTCCAGGGAAATATAAATCATAAATAAATGTCGACAAAATTGTTTTGGGATAAGCACTATAGTAGCTATAAACAAAATCAAATCCAAAATTTTCGTTTTGGAAATTCTTCAGTATTCTCGTAGGGGTGTGTGAAGCTTTGATAACTTTGACTTTGCTTCATATATTCATCCACTTGGATTTGAAAGTAAAATCCTGAATTCGAAAATTACGAAGCTTTGACTGACAATAAAAAAAATGTACAGTATAGATGGCTTGAATACTTTATTTCTCAAATACGAATATTTAATTTTCTTTCAAACCTTGAATCCAAATTTGAATTCTCGAATCTTTAAAAATGTGCGGTTTTAGTTGAAGGGAAAAATATTTAAAATTGAATTTTAAAAAAGTTGTTTAAGGCTTATTTCGGTTTGCTATGTATATTATGTTATAATCAGCAATGAAAACACTCCTTTAGTAAATTAATTATACTGATACAAGTTTTTTCCATTTTGTTACCCTCCCAACAACACAAGTCTATGTCGTCGTCATCATCATCATCATGAACAGCTTCCAGCCACTGGATTGGTCTGTTTGGAACATAAGCCTCTCCACCGACTCCTTTTCTCCCTCCTCCTTGGCCCAGTCCTCTCTCCTTTACCTCTCCATTCTTCTCAAACGGCTATACCACCTTAGTTTTGCCTCCTCCATCCTGTCCTGGACTGGCTCCTCCTATGTAATTCCTTTAGTTAATTTGTTCAAAATGGTTATTTCAAGTCAAAGTCTTTTGAGATCTTTACGAAACGCTAATATTTCAAATACCATAGGATTTGAACGTCCCCTCACTAATTTCAACTTAAATTACACATTTATGTTATATTTTGGTAATTTTTTGTGCTGTTATGTACATCACAAATTAATGTTCACGTGAGAAAAATACTAGAATACTTAAATTAGATATTGAAAAGAAGAACACAGTTCACACTCTACACCGCTGCCACTGGACAGTGAGGTAATGGCTGCCTCTTGAAGACAATCGATTGCCACCGCCCAATCTCCCAACCTAGGTTTCATTCTCTCAGAACTTATCAGGGAGGAGTGTGAAACGCGCAACATAACTTCCTAAAAGGATTAAACCTAAGTGTGGGGATTGGGTAGTAACGATCTATTTCTTGAAGGAGCAGCCATTACTGTTTTGGCCAATGGCAGCAATGCAAAGAAGAAACTGTTTCTTTTCATTGTAAAAGCCAAATTTTGTTCATTCCTTTTATATGTTTCCTTCCACCTTTCCTGTTGTACCTTCTTACAAATATAATAAAATGTACCTCATAAAGTGAAAAGAGGTTTTCCTTATAGAAATAAATTACATATTGTGATTGTAAAACTAATTTATCATTTTATAATGAACCATGCTAAACATGGGGGTTGCGAAGATCGCTTTTTAAAATTCCAAGTCCACTTTAATAATATGATATATTCCTTAAGTCAAATCAAATTGTAAATATTAAAAATAAAGTGAAAATTGTGGAAAAATTAACACAATTTATTCCCTAAACAACTTAGGTACCAAATATAATTTACAAAATATTATTTTAATCGCTTCGATGGTCGCGTGGTGGCACTACTATCGCAGTAGACTAAACTACTAATGACGGGGAGATTGAGGTTCGAATCTTGGTCGGGTGTACTGAGGGTGGTTTTATCCAAAATTGTTTTTCACGCTCTCTCCAGACAAATGGGGATATACTTCCTATTAATATAACCTCCCTAATCCATAAAACAAATGGCGTGTTTAGTACACAAGTATTTAACTTGAACAGGTAGTAAAACGTGGGGTTAAAGAAAGTTATATTGCTAACATGATTAACATATTTCCTCTTAAGCTGATAAATTAAGTTGCTATCACAAAATGTAATTTAATTATTTTATGTTTGTTATGTGAACATTGATTTGTGATGTGCATAAAAGAAAAAGAAAATTAAACACAAATGTGAATTTTAACATAAAATGCATTTATTGGCGAAGATTCGGTTGACGAATCGAGAATTTTATTTTCAAAGCAAAGGTTTTTTTTAACACAACGAATTACTAACCTTTGTGGCTATACACATATGTACTAATACACTAATATGTTAAGAATGAGGGAGTTAAATTTAGAGGAAGTAGACCTACATTTGCATGGTGGGAGAGCAGAAAAACATTTAGAGGAAAAAAATCCCCTTTTAAAACACCTTACCAGGATTCCCAACCCTGATCTCGTCAATCCAGTCTATCACTAGAGTGACGTCTTAGACTAAGGTGGCCACTGAAGCAGACAAATATTTTAAGCGAAGTTGAAGTTTTCAAAACCACACACACCCCTAGTGGTGCCTGTTCAGTAAAAAGAGGACACAGTGTCATGTACACTAACGGTGCAGCCAAGTCCAAGGATCCTCTGCAAGTCCCTGTTTGGCTCTCCCCTAGGAGTACGTGTCGGAGATGGATGCGGAGGAGACTCGCCACTACATGAAGAACTTGTTCCTCGCACTAAGGAGAGTCCACTCTTTCAACATCATCCATCGAGACGTGAAACCCAGCAACTTCCTCTACGACAGAGACAACAGGAAGTGAGTTGAGAAACTGCCAGCAATCATAAAACTGCGGGAGAATAAATGTACACACATATCTCCAAAACTCCATGTCGTCGGCCCGCGGTCGCTGACTGTTGACGAAGATACTGTCAACTCTTGCGGATAAAGGGTATCATTGGTCAGCGCACTGAACACGCTGACTGTTGACGAAGATACTGTCAACTCTTGCTGATAAAGGGTATCATTGGTCAGCGCACTGAACCTTCCGGCCGTTAATCTCGATTTTTCTAGACCGAAGCCGCTAATTTTTAATTCAAATAGCTCCTCATTTGTCCTCGAGTTTGACCCCATTCCAGACCCACTGGTGCACAGAAAGATTTTGGAGGCGCTGGGGTACGAACCCGGGACCTCTGGATCACAGAGGCGGTCACAGTGGATATTAAATTGAACCATACAAAACAAAATGGAGGTATACGAGCATGTTTCAGATCGAGATGAGAACTATACCATTTTTTCTCGAATTTGATATTTAATTTTATTCACGATTCCGAACCCTCGACAGTTAATATTTCAATTTTTTTCACCCATCCGACCTCACATTAAGGATACAGTTAACTCCTAACTATCCTAGCTAATTGGTACCGGAGGATGCACAGATAATCAAATACACAACTTTTTCACATATAAACTGTATTTTTAACAAAGATAATAATGTATACATAAGAGACTAGGAAGGCAGACAGTAGAATTTGAGGTTAAGTTACAAATGGTTGTGACGAAAACTTATATTACTATCACTGCGTCTTACTACCTGTTCGAGCTATACGCATATATAACTATTCTAATCGGTCAGGGATAAGGAAGGATTTTAGAGGTAATCTATCCGCATTTGTATGGAAGGAGAGTGAGGAAAAACCACCCTCGGTAGACTCGACTGTGATTCGAACCCAGATCTTCCCGTCATCAACACAAGAGTAACGCCTTAGACCATTCGACCACTGAAGCGGATGAAAACATGTAAATCTACGTTCACAGTATTACATTTACTTCTGAATTACTTCTTTATTATAAGATACAAAAAAAACCTGTATACTTTAATATTTTGAAGAAACGTGCACAGATAATTCGCAAACCGGATAACTCATGTACATATAATCAGGAGTTTACTCTATGTTATTTATTTATATGCCATATTTGCATAGAAAATTGTATATAGTAAAAAATAAGGTAATACGATCATGTCTTATTTGCGTGAGGTCATTGGAATAACAAGGTCACGTTGAGTACATTTTACAGATTGTTGTCTTTAAAGTCAAAGGCCAAAGAAAACTAGTAACAGTCGCGATTAGACATCTGCGAACCGGGATTTTAAAGTCTGGATTGAAAATCGAATAATGTAACATTCAAATTGATATCTATATTATTGAAGCTTCGCAGACCTCTAGTTGCAATAAAAACTAACACAATTCGAATTTTTTTTCATTTTGTTTCAAGACGAGACCTTTCATAGCCTGGTATTTGAGAGTTAAGAATAAAGTTATGGAAAATTATGATATTAAGATCATTATACTATTCTTGCAATACTTTCATTATACCGATATTAATAGAAACAAGAGTTTACCCGTCATGAACATTGTGCGATGTATACTGCACGCATCAGTCTTACATTTCAAAGGTTGATAGTCCCTGTACAGTACATGAACATGTGCAACTCAAAGCTGGGATTTTAAAATTTAAAGTTACCTTCCGCATACAATCACTAAACAAAAAACATTTCTTCCGGGCAGCGCCGGTTACTCCCACGAGACTTCAATACAATAAAATGCATGTTGTGTAAGTTTATAAAAACAAATAATTGCCTAATGACATAGAAATATACTAGAACCTTATAAACTTTGTACAATAAATAAAGTAATATATTTGTTGGGGAAGAAAGGAAAGTTAGCTTAGGTCTCGATAGAAACAACTAAACTTCTCTTCATTTCTTCACACTCCCATTTTCTGTTCACTGGAATTTGTGGAATGTAAGTTAACTCTTCTTTCATCCTTATCACTACATTACACTAATTCGGAGTTTTTAAAAGCTTGTTACTAGAGTGTGTTACAAGCCAACAGGTGGGAATAGCTTCGTATTAACCTGAGGTTGTTTGCTTGCAGGTTCCTATTAGTGGATTTTGGCCTGGCGCAGCCAATGAGGACTGCCGCCAGAACTTCATCTGCTGCCCTCAAATCCTACAAGAACTTGGAATCTGAGAACAAAAAGCGCAAACGTTCCGATGAGGTATGTTGTTTGGCTTGTTATCACATTTATGCTTCGACAAACCAAATGGCTTCTTCGTTAAGAATATAAACATTTACAATCAATTTTTGTCAATTTGTTCCTGTTAGCTATACTGAATCTACCTTGAAATGTAGCAGTCTTACCTTAACTGACTACACTATAGCCCTATCTTATAAGCTATACCATAATTTAACTATGCAAGGAAAGTTTGCTATCTTTCAACGTCAACGAAGGGTACATTACAAATTAATGTCCATGTGCAAGAATGTAAAGTAATTAAATTGCATGTTATGATAATAACTGGCTCTATCAGCCTAGGATGGAATATCCTCATGTTTACAATATGACATTTTGTAAATTATATAATTAAAATCCATACATTTCTTTAGCCAATATAAACTTTTTTTTATTAATTTTCAAACTTTGATTTAGCTTCAGGAATAGTTCATATAATTTGATTCAAATTTAATTTGAATTAAAAAGGTTGATTTCACACACCCTTATAAATAATGCATTAGTATAATAAATAATATTTGTCTAAATATAAAGTGCGGAATAGATTTGATTGGCCAGCTTTTGCAGGCTAGAAGCATCACTCTCGCAATAGACTGGACTGCCGATAACAGAAATATAGGGTTGTCCTTAATATGTAACCGTTATTAGTTCATGAGCTTATAACCTGACTAGGTAGTAATACGCGGTGCTAAAAAATATATATTATTAGTAGTAGTACTTAATAAGTTGGTTGTAAAGAAACTAATGAATGCAAACTTTTGTAGAACTGGTATATTCATACTTCAATATTTTTATCACCAATGAGTTAACTAAAAATAGTTTTAAGACACCGTGCCGCTTTCTACACCTCCTCCATCCGTGCCCCCTATCCAACCTTCCTCCTTATCAACCCACTTGTCTCTTAACACATTAGTTTATGTATACATAGTAAGCTCTAGGTCAGGTCTTACCTCTACAATTCTAAATGTTCATCTCTAGTGATAAACAGTGCTTGGAAATAAAAGTTTGATTGATCTTCACCTTGTGTGTGATCCAAGTGTCCTTCCTGTGCAGGATGTGTGTAGTGAGGGCCCCTCGAGTTCACTAAAGCCCCCGCCCAAGAGAACAGCTCTTCAGTCCCACGTCAACTGTGACAACATCCCTGTTCCGTCCAAACCCAACATCTTGTCCCGCGGATGGGAGTCCCTCCAGGAACCCCACACTCGACCCCAAGACAGGTTGAAGTCACCCACTGGCGGTGAGGAAGGTCCAGGACGCCGAGAACACCCCACCGCTCAAGCAAGGGCGCAAGACTCCCGGGTTCAAGTCCCCGATGAAGGCCAGGCTGGTGTATGGAGGCCATAGCAGCATCAAGAAGAAGTTGTTTGGGGGTAACGATGCTAGGCCTCCGTTGCCCAAAGGAGGGAGCGTTAACGTCACCCAGAGGTTCCAGGCCCTGACGCCCACCGCAAACAAGATGACGACAGGTGCCAGCTTTGTGCGTGTTCAAGACTCGAAGGTGAGTGGTAATTTCTTCATCATTGACAACTGTTTCCAGCCTGTGGCCAGGTCACTTTAGTAAAATCCTACATTCATTCTAAAAGGTTTTATTAATATTTTATGGAGTTTTTTGTCGGTTGTGAATTTAAACAAAAATGTGAAACTATTTAAATATTCAAACTTTTTATTTTTGTTAAACTTTAATTAGTAGGGACGTGCGAGAATCGAAAATTTAAAAAAAAAATCTCAATCTCGTCTTGAAAGTTAAAAAATAAATCTCAAAAATTCAAGAAATAAAACATAGCAAATAATGGCCCTAAAAATTAAAGAACCAAATTGGGAATTTATTATTTCCAATAATACCGTAGTAACCCAAAAATATGCCGCATTTCAACCCCTTCCACAGCCTTCATTAAGAAATGTTTTGGTTATAAATATTGTTTTTCAACATCAAAATTTGACAATATAGGCTGTTACACTACAAAATTATATTATAAATGATATACATTGCATCTATCACTATATTATTACCGTATTTGCCTGAATCCAAGACGACCCCCAGTTTTTCAGTGGTTCTGGATTGATTTTTTGTAAGTGGTAGTTTTTTTATTTAGAAAACAGAACACTTACGTTGACTTAAAATCTAATTAGGGTTGCAAAATTGCTAAGGAATTTATTTTTTGTCGCAAATATTGCTTTTGCATAAGAAGGTTAACTTTGAAAAAGTTTCATAAAAACAATGAGAAGTTAGATTTATTATGACAAATTATAATTGTTAGTGAAAATCTGAGTCTCATACATAACCTACTCCCCCTAAATACGAACAATGGACTCGATCATTAACACACTAACTTCTAAAACTTGGCACTTTCACTTTCACAATGATATAAATAAAATAAAATAATATAAAGTAAAGAGATATAGAAAGAAATCAAAGGACAAATCTACAAAAAAAACTGTTGCTTTTATAAGGAAAATATAAAACACATTTCACATGTTACAGAAAATCTAACTGATAAACACGTCTGCTATGAATTACCGTAAAAGTCAGCCGCCATGAAAAAAAATTAGTGATAGTTAAACAAACATCTTTATTCTTATTTCAAAACTGATGATCTAGGAACATCTAATCAAAAATAATAATTTAGTTAATATTATTCAAAAGTTAGATATTTTGTGGAGTATCACGAATTAAAATCAAGTTTGGCATCGCTAAAATTGTCTAATAAACTCTAAGTATGATCGATTGTTTGTTTAAAATTGATTTGAGTTTTCTCATCACGTATTACTCTGCTACATTAAAAGAAATTGAATTATTGATATAGTGAACTAATTTGTCAGAAAATATTTGGAAGACCCATTTTTATCATTTTTCCAATATTTTTTTAAGTACAGTTAACTCTCAATTATCCACGGTAATGGAGTGGACGAGAGTCATGGATAATCCGCCTATTTAGGAAAATAAGAAAATGTAACACATTCAATTCAAACTAGTACTCACCGATTGTGTTTATGAACACACAATATATTTCAAGCACTAAGATAATAAAGAAACACACTTTAAATCAATTTACAGTGTACTATGGGTGTAAAGTGTAATTTTATCGAGTCTGCATGAAGTCTGCGTCAAGTCAAGTGTACTTGACTATTCGGATACGGCCTTCGAGTATCTCTTAGGCTTAATTGTACTAAACAGAATATATCAAGTGCCATTGTCTTATTGTACTTCTGTATTGCCCTGAAGTAAAACTAATGAGAGTTTACTTAATCAAAAGTTTTTTTCAAAACATTGCTATTAAATCTTTTCTATGAATAAATTTATTACATTCATATACATTTTTGCTTATTAGTATATTTATTCGCATATTTAGTAAAACAAGAGATCGTAACACATTCAATTCAAACTAGTACTCACCTATTGTGATTGTGTTTATGAACACACAATATATTTCAAGCACTAAGATAATAAAGAAACACACTTTAAATCAATTTACAGTGTACTCAAAATGGACATACCACTTAAAAAGTTTGTATTATTCTTTTACTTTATTGCAGCTCCTTCCTTTTTCCTTATCTCGCTATGTATTTTCCCTAACATCAACTTGTCAGAGAGGAGCGTGTCATCTTCCTGTTCCAGATAATTAATGCAGGTACAACTCCAAAAGGCCTGTTAATCTCTTGAATAAACCTGTTGCCTCTCTGGCTACAATGGCCTGTTACCCTCTTGAATAAACTTGTTGCCTCTCTGGCCACAATCTCTTCCTTAGGGATTTACTGAGTACAACAGCCGGTAGTCTGTATTCTCCATCAACGCAACATTTTTAAAAAACATATCCCCTGCTGTTGGCGATGTTGAGGTTAAGGAGCAATGTGGATAATCCACCCACAGATAGTCGAGAGTTTACTGTATTTAAATATGCCTAGATATGTGTTTTTCACCTCTACTTTTGAAAGCTGGCGTCACTTTTGCAGCTGGAAACTAAACATCATCATGACCTTTTAACAAATGTGACAAGTCTAGATTAATTTTTTATATTCTTTTAAAGAATTCTAGCTCTTTTGGTTCCGGTGGTTAACTTGGTTGTCACACTAGGAATGTGAGGCCATTTCATTTGTATTTCAATACATTTTGGTCAATAATTATGTCCACTTTAATCTTGATGATTAAAGTAGATCTTCTTTGTACATTTTCACTTGATGGGGATATATTTAAGAGCTAGTAATTTTCCCACACCTTAATTACTATAAATTAACATATTGTAGAATTCCCTGGTGTAATTGCTCATATTATTTAGTTGTTTTAGTTTTGTTAAATAAGGATGAATATTAAAAAAAATGTAGAATGTATTACCAGAACAATGATTATTGCACCATGTTGTATGTTACATAACAGTGAATAGGCACTTTTGCAAGTTATATTTGCCTAAAAGAGCCGCTCTGTACTGACTGGATAAACATGTGAAAAAAAAAAGTTGGAAGCGTTCCCTTTCAGGTAGATAACTGTCGCACATTATCACTTATCAATGAATGGTCATCACAGAGACAAACAATATTCAGCTTGGGTGGCTTATGAGTGAATCCATGGAGTTTGTGGACTCAATAGCCAGTCTCCCAACTGGAAATTGAATTTAGGACCTGTACAGTTCACGACTGGCTACTGGTAAAACAATCTAAATTGTCTTTACAGCCAGGAATATGCTTAGCTTATTGAATGGCTATCAATGAAAGGCAGGATGGTTTAGTGCAAATATATTTCCACATATTAATACCACTTTTATTTTATTTCAGACTGAAATTGATCTTCCGATAAAGTCAGAATTTGATGAAGGCTTGCAGTGCTACCAACAACAAAGAGGTCAACAACCATTACTGCCATTTCCTCCAATTAAAGAAGAGTTGGATGATTCGGTGAGTAGTTTTTGTTTCTTTAGAAATCACCTAAATATATGTTAATATCTCTAACACGGAAACTCCCCTTAAGTCATAGTTTTGTCAGGATGGCTATGGGGAAAAAGTGCATGAGAAATATTCAAACGTATTGAACAGTGCTGCTGGTCTACAGAAATACCTTAATTAAATGTTGTGGTGTTGAACTATGCCAACTAAAGACTTAAGAATCAGAGGCCATCATGTCACTAAACAGCGCTTTAACTAACATTTCCAAGTTCTATACTTGCGTGATAGACGGATCTCTGTTGTGCACAACACCTGGAACTCACATTCATACACGGTGTCCGAACCACATCCTTTCAGTTCGCAGAATATTAGGAGAAAAAATTTCTATCTAAAAACTACATCAATTGCCAACGTATAACTTGAGAGTAGTAAAACGCGGTATTCTTTAAAATGAAAAATGACACCTGGACACGGAAATTGATCCCAGGATCTTTGGCTTGTACACCATTCCTCTAACCACTGAGCTATCCAGGAGTGATCCTGTGCTCATGGTCACACTTCAATCATATTTTAAGGCAAAGTCTGTTATGGACATACTGAAATTGTCAGCTACATATGAGTAATCAATTAAGATCACTATAATATATTATTATAGCTATCTTTGACTCGGAAAGGGTTTTTACCGCCAATAGTACAATGAAAATTATGTGAGTGCGCATGTTGCTATGTCCCATTAACCAATTATTGAAGAGTGGATCCTTCAAGTAGGGATAATTGACAACTCTCCACTCTAAAGGCCCCTTGGTCATCATTGAAATACATTCTAGATGTTGTGTGAACTCAGGAATCCATGACTTGGTTTACTGACAATATAGTTCAGCATGACTTCATATTTAAACAACTTAACTAGGATTACAAGATGCATCCAACTACCCTACTTTTTAATTATATAATAGGATATATGTACATTACAGGAATAACATACATGATTAACAAAGTGAGTTTATTAATTCAGAAACAAGAGAAAAAAGGTACATAGAAATATAAGTTGTAAATATTCAAATCATCCATTGATTATGATTAGATAAATTATAATTGACTATGAATAGTTAAATTGATGATTATTGGTGTGAAGCACCTTAATAACAAGTGATAGATAAGCACCTGGGAACACCCTACAACCTGCACTCTTAGGTCATTGGTGTAAACACTAGAACTCGTAACTCGTTAAAACAGGACCGCAGCTAATACTCCCAACAGGGTAATAGAAAATGACACCAAATTATTTGAACTTAGAGACAGTATCGACAAGAATAACCTATTTATTCTTTATGCCATTCTGGCTTACTTCAACATTACATAACAATCAATTCTAAGATAAACCTCATAATCTTAGTCCTAGTTTTAAGGAGCTACATGGTTAGAAATTAACATTAGCTAGCTAGCGAGAGTTAGAAATTACAGTGAAATATGTTCCTTGATGAGAAAGCAATCCTTTAAACCTAGTTACTGGCTAATCACCAGGCATCTAAAAGCAATTACTACTATGGCCAAACCTTTCCTAAATACTACTGCCAGTGCAATCAATAGTATAAACTTTTAAGTTAGCCTGTAATGGGGACATTAACATTACTCATTAAAGAGATCAACTTGATCAATGCTATAGGCACCTAATAAACATAACCCTGCGAGCCACTCCTCAGAACGCATACCTCAAATCAGAACAGACTTAGACACCTACATGACAGGTGGGGAAAAGGACCCTGTTAGGTCTTGAAACAAGGCAAAAGATAACCTGACAACTTCCATTATTTTATCCTACACTATTCTATAGCCGCAGCATGGTCAAACAGTCTAAGACGTCTGTTCATGACCCCAATATTTGCGACCTAATCTAATATATGTAGAAATATAGAGCGCATTGCATACTATAATAAACTATGCCTGATGGGCATAGGCAAAAGTCAGAACAACTGACATACATATTCTATGTCCTATGGACATTGTATAAATGAGCACATAGCTCACCTAAATAAACTATGCCATAAGGACAGAGGGAAACAAACAAGAGCTACCTACAGTGAACAAAGTCATAAGGACATTTACATAGGATCAACTATGCCATAAGGACATAGGAAAACAGATAAGAGTTACCTACAAAAAATATAGTCTTAAGGACGATTTACATGAAATACTCTACAGCTCCATTAATAGAAAAAGAAAATGCCTTAAAGGGCACAGTGACAATATCATTTATGTCTTTCGATATTCATGCTAATCTCCGTGGCTCGATCTGTGGCGAGGAGGTGAGTCCGATGCCACAACCATCGCGGTCTTCTCTACAAGGTCTAGAGTAACGAAGTCGAGGCGAGGAGGTGAGTCCGATGCCACAACCATTGCGGTCTTCTCTACAAGGTCTAGAGTAACGAAGTCGAGAGTATCTTTGGAAGCAGTGTCTCCGACGAGTGGTGATTACAATATATGTAACATGAACCAAGGACAGGCTCGTATTTATACCAATGGGTATGGATGAATTGGTCATCATAATTCCAAATATGGAACAAGGGGAGGAGATGATACACATTGCACCACCTGACTCTGCGCGCTAGCCAACGAGCTGGCCACACCCCACCCCATCCCTCGCTCATTTATTCTTCCACCGGCCCGCGAATTAGACGTAAGCTCATGTTGTCTTCCACAGCCGATGTACTTTGTTCACTGGGGCAATTGAGGTGTCGTCGAGCAGGGCGTCCGCTAATATTGCAGTAAGTCTATCTCGTCCACATATGATAGGAACATATTAGAACTAGTTATGATAGATTTCCACCATTCTGAGGACTTGTTCGATTGTACGAGTCAAAATGTTTGATAGTCATTTTGACACGTTACAAAGAAAATCAATTTAACTTGGCTGAGATCATTACATGAAATTAAATTAGTTAAATATATTAGGAACATTTCAAAACCAAAACTCTTATCATCATCATCATCATCACCATCATCAAGTGTTTCCAAACTGTGGCCAGGTCAGTTTAGAGTAAAATGCCTCCATCTTCCTCTATCCTTCCACAATTCTTCCTCCTTTAATTTCTTCCATTCTTCTCCTCTCACTTGAACACTATCCGGTATCTGCTACTCCCATCTCTTTCTTGGCCTTCCTCGCTGTCTTTTTACTACATACTTCACTACTAACATTTTCTTTGGCATCCTCTCCTTTTCCATCTTCATTACATGCCCATACAATCTCAGTCTTACATCCTCTACCATTTCATGTACTCTCTGTAACCCTACTCTTTCTCGGATAACTTCATTCCTAATTTTGTTTCTCTTCTTGACAGCTAACATGCACCTCACACACTTCATTCCCATGACCTCAACATTCCTGGTTTTCCTGTCTTACATTCACTGTCCTTGATGTGAGGAATGCCAGGCCTCCACCGTGGTTCGGATTCCACGTTAAACTGTAGGTCCTCCATTTCATCTCACAATCACAATCACATTAGCGTAAGTGCGTAGAACCCGAACAGGTAGTAAGACGCGGTGCTAATAATAATAATAATAATAATAATAATAATAATGAGTACAACAGCCGGTAGTCAGTATTCTCCATCAATGTGACATTTTTCAAAAACATATCCCCTGCTGTTGGCGATGTCAAGGTTAAGCCGCAAAGTGGATAATCGGGGGGAGTCTACTGTAATGCTATATTTTACTTTACCTTTCAACCTCATCGCTATATTCTCTACTTTAAGCACCCACACAATCCCTGGCTGTTTTTATTGTTCGATCTAGTTCATGTTTATGTAATGTAAACATTGATCATTAATGTATAAATATTTAGTACCTACCAGTAATGATAATAGTCTAAGGATGTGACCCTCAAATCCTTTGGTATATTCAAGGATTTGAGAGAAAAATAACTTATTTAATTTTCAAGTAAAATTTGTTTTAGAGCCCTAATAATTCTTACTGGTGGTTCAGAACCAATTTTAATAATAGGATGAACTTAACAACCAGACCCCAGACCAGTAATTTAACTCTTCAGGAGTTTCCTCTTTTAGGAAGTTGTGTTGGCGCATTACACACTCTCTCCTGATTAGTTTCGATTGAATGAAACCTAGGTGGGGGATTGGGCGGTAACGATTGATTTTTTTCAAGAGGCGGCCGTCACCTCTTTGTTCAGTGTCAGCAGTATAAAGTGTTAGATGTATTCTTTTTTTTCCATTGTAAAGGCCATGTCGGGTTTGTTCCTTATAAAGATATACAATAATTGTGAATATTATAATTTTGTTTGAATGCCAGAACCTCCATTGACCGGAATTTGAGAAGGAAGTAATAAAAATCATGAGGTTAAGATCAATTCTAGATTCTTTTGATAACATTGAGAATCGAGGGTTATCGAATAATCAGCTCGACAGTCTTAATTTTCACAATATTTTAAAACTGTAGCTAAGTTTGCATGCAATCTGACACCTCGGCTCAGTCGGTAGCGTGTCTGCCTTCTGAGCTAAGGGTCCCGGATCCGACTCCCGGCATGGCCGAAAATTTATCATTAGTGAAATGTGGGTTTACCCTCTCACATTGATAAATTAACGGCTAGGGGACTGGATGTTGTGCCTGTCCTAGTCTTAAGATAAATTATAAGGTATATGAAGCTACGACAGGCCTAGCAAGCTGGTAGTGGAAAATATATGGCTTGAATAAAAACTGATCACAGACTGGAAACAGTAATGGATGTAGAGTAAAGCTAAGTTTGCATGGAAATGGTTTCAGTTCAAGTGCCGCCATCTTGGTGTTACGGGCTCCAATCAACACAAGAGTCTGTTCTCGAGGCCGGCTGTCCCCTCTGGGCAGTGCCCTTGCTACGGCCAGCCCGTTGTGTGCTCCCTGTGTAAGCAGAAGAAACCCCTCTTGGCCGCCAGAGCAGGAACTCCAGGGTTCAGACCTCCGGAGGTGTTGTTGAAATATCAGCAACAAACCACAGGTCTGCTTAGTAATTCATGGAAATATGAGTGTGTGAAGCAAGTATGCGCTTATATACTAATTACACTAGTGGTTTTAAGGATTGGTAAGGTTATAGGAAGTGTAACAGCATTTGCGTGGAGGAAGATTCAAACCCATTTTGTAAAAACCACCCTCAGTACATCCGACCGAGATCCAAACCTCTATCTCCCCGTCATTGTCGGTCTAAGCTAATAGGAAAGTAACGCATTAGACTTTGCGGCTACCGGAGCTGCTAATGAATATATGACAATAAAAAATACTCTCAGCTGAAATACTCAATTTAAGTCCAATTAATGTTATTCTTAGCGGTTATATATGCTACAAATTAATATTAGTATGAAAAAAAAATCTGAAGTAATTGAATTGCTGCAATAATAACTTGATTTATCACTTTAGAAAAAAATATTACAAACAAATGTGTGATAAAACATTTTCCAAGTAGTTTGAGTGTGTACAGTTTTATAAATTTTCACAATATTATATAAAACAACTAAAAAATAATATTTGATTCAAGAACATTTCATATAATTGATTTGAGTAGTGTTTGAATTTAAAAAGTGTACTTAGCACACCCTTAATACATGTCCTCAGTCCTCAAAGTTAACACATTTGTTACGTTTTATCAAAGGGTGTGATAGTAGACCATACGAAGGTTTTATAAAGGCTGTTATTGGAGAAAAAGTGTGGCCTATTTTTCAAACAATTTGGTAATAATTAATAAGCATTTACTTTACCTGGCAAGAATTGTTATTAAAAAATATATTAACGTGTTTTAGGCACAATGTGGGATTTGTAACAGCCTAAAACCTTATAAGAAAATCAAGTTTGGTTCGATTCATGTTATCAAACTGAATAATATAAATTTTGAATCGATATTATCAAAGCTTCGCAGACATCTACAAGTCTGGTTTGAATCCAGCTTGAGTAATTGTTGTTGTTTTTGGGTTTTTTCTTAGCGATGATTGGGCAAGCATTACTAAATTACACTCGGGTACAGGCAGATTCGAGCGGACGTTCATTTTGCAAACAACTTTGTCACAGGCCTATATAGAGCACAGTAAAAAAAAGTTAAATGAAGTTATTTTGAATGTTATTTAATATTTAAAAATAGTATTTATTTATTTTAAAGCACAATTTGTAATATATTAACTACATAAATATTTAATGGTTTAAATTAGCTTCATCAGGTCAAGAGAGTAGACTAGTCTCTTGACCTGATGAAGCTGTCCGTGACAGTGAAAGCTTGTCCTTAAAAATGTGTTTGTGTATTTGTTAGTGTTCTATCTAAACAATTTCTACTCCAGTATCACCAAGGTAAGTATGCTGGCTATCCCTCCTAATTTAAACCATGCTTTAGCCTAGTGCTCTATTCCAAATAAATGTTTAAAGAATTGAAAGGATACAGTATGCGCAACACTTGGAACATAACATAAATCGAAATAGAAAACATGTTTACTTGAAGCTAAATGGCCGTTTCCTATTTAATATTCATTTGATGCGTACTTTTCTATTTATATCCTAACAAATCTGGCTAATAATAACAAATTAAAGAAATGTAAAGAAAACTAATTTAAATTAAGTTTTCGCAAGTATAGGGCCTAAAAATCTCAATGTGGAAATGTTGAACTTGTTATGTTGTTGGCATTGACCTTGAAAATTAAATTGTAGGAATCTTGATTTTATTATGTTGTAGACTTGTAACCTGTGAGAAACGTTATCGTAGTTTTGTTGAAAGCAAACATAATAATTAACTAAATAATAAAAACTAATATTTAACTTTGTTTAATATTTGTTGAATTGAAATAATTCAACTATAAATATCAGCTTAACACTATTTTTTTCAAAGTTTGAATTAGAGGTTAGTGCCAACATGGTATTATATACTTACCAAGTTCTTTGGATGCTCGATCAAAATATGGGCGTAAAAAATACTCGCCCGATATTCCGGGATTTTTATATGCCTGATTTATTGCCCGAACACCCCTAGTTTTTTCCGCCAAAATGGTTTCTCGTTCGTCTTTACGTAAATGCAGGTATATTTTCTATAAATTCTACCTTACTTATCTCTATCCCATTAATGTACTTGAATGTGCATGCTGCTAAGAAAAATGAATATTTAAAGCGACTAAAATCTTAAATGCATATATAATGCCTAGTTACTGACTTCAATCTTTGCATATGGTTTAGATTTTTCTTTCTGAAACTTGATTCAGAAGCTCATGGTCATATGTGATGTTTATTTTGTTTCCAGCGGTGGACATGTGGGCGGCTGGTGTCATCTTGTTGTGTATACTCAGCGGGAGCTACCCTTTCTTCCGTTCTCCAGACGATCTGACCGGCCTGGCGGAAATCATAACTGTGTTTGGTTCCAATAAAATTAGAGACTTGGCTCAAAAACTAGGTTAGCTTCTTAATGTTATCAAGCTTACCTTGCTTGGTTTCACTATGGTGTAGCTTATAAGATAGGGTCATAGTGTAATCAGTCAAGGTAAGACTGTTACCTCTCAGGGTAGACAGTGTGTACCTCTTTGTGTAATGGTAGAGGTGTACAGAAATAATTAATCACCTCTTTGTGTAATGACAGCTGTGTAGAGACATAACACTATTAATGCTTGTCTATCATCCCTTCCTACTAATGGTCATCACTGTTTTAGGTCGAAGAATCCAATGCAGTCAAAACAGAAAGCCGCTCGACATCAGAAAGCTCTGCAAACGTTTGCGCTCGCTCCGTATGGAAGGAAAGGAGAAAGACGGCGCAGAATATCCAGTTTGTCGAGACTGTAAACAATTGATCAAAAAAGATGGATGTGTGTGTCTCAAAGAGGGTGAACCGCCAAAGCCCCGCATCTATGAACCAGGCGACTCGACGGAGTTTCCAGATTCTGCTTACGACCTCCTAAACCGCCTTCTTGATTTAAACCCGAACACCAGAATCACAGCAGTGGATGCCTTAATGCACCCTTTCATTAAAGGCATTTAAATTGCAACGTGAATCGAAACAACCAATGGTACAAACCCTAAAATAAACCACACTAGGTACGCCAATTCAAAATAAAATAACACCATTTATTTAAGCGATAAATCGTTGAAAAACTTCCTCCTTCGGGTGATTGCAAGTTAGTCCTTTTATCACCAGGGCTTTATTCATTAAGGAGAGCCATTAATTTAAATCTTTGAAAATAAAATATAAGGGGTGTACAAAGTACACTTTTTAATTTCGAAGCAAAGTCGAATCATATATTATGAAATATTCCCGAAGCAGAATATTTTTAAAAAAAATCTTTAATGTTCGATAAAAATACTATATGTCAAACATAATTAATTTATTTTGTTTTACACTAATTACATTAAGCTATTATCACGAAATGTTAGTAGAGGAAGCAAGACTGAGGTGATATGGGCTTGTAATGAGAATGGAAAAAGAGAGTATGCCGAAGAAAATGCTAGAAATAAAGTATGTGGGGAAAAAGACCGCAGAGGAGGCCAAGAAAGAGCAGAGGAGCAGATAACAGAAAGTGTTAAAGTGAAAGGAGAAGAATAGAAGAAATCAAAGGAAAAGTGGTGGAAGGATAGAGGAAGATGGAGGCATTTTACTAAACTGATCCAGCCACAGGCTGGTAACAGTTGATAATGATGAGTTAAGTGTTAAATTACTGGTCTGGGGCCTGGCTGTTAAGTATGTCCTGGGCCTGAAGCACCAATAAACAGTTTTAGAGCTCTGAAACACATTTCAATTGAAAAATTGAAAATATATATTTTAGGATTTGATGCTCAAATCTGAAGTTTTCTTGAAATTTTAAATATCCTTAAGGATTTGAGGGTCTTGTCCCTATTAATTATGTTTTCAATCTAGCATTTTGTAAATTGTATCTTATACCTAAGGCTAAATAGTTATGCAACATATATATATATTTTTTTTAACACAACTTATGTTATTTTATATATATCCAAATTTTGATTCAGCTTCGATGATATTTCATATATTCGATTTGGGCTCGCTTCGATTAGTGAAATTGTACCTTGCACACCCCTTTCAAAGTGCACGTTAGCTTGTAAAATACATTGTGCAACGATGGAGTGTGAATCTTAAACAATTTTGTCTTCAGCAAATATTGACAGCTATATTTATACGTGTGACACTACACAGAAGATCTCGGCCACTTACAATTAAGGTTCCTAGTAAATATATTATTTTGATCTTGGAAAGCCCAGGACTCGTGTAAGTTGTCAAATGGCCTTGTTGCTTAAGTTGTGCTGTCACCAATCAATGTTACATGATGTAATCTTTTCGCACTGCTAGCACATTTGTTGAGTTTGCCAGAATATTAGTGTTTTTATTTCGGCTCGAGTTTGTTGGAAGAAATTAAAGGAGGAAGAATGTTGTTCTAAACTGACCTGGCCACAGGTTGGAATCAGTTGATGATAATGATGAGTTTTTTGGTAAAAAAAATCTTCGACTACATGAACTTTTTTCTTGGTGAAGTGGCCAAATATGCATGTGCCTTATTAAATTTTAAATATATTGTACATATCATTTAAATTACAGAGCTTTTGTGCTAATAGCATTTGTACATTGCTTGAAGAAATCATTATTTTACTTGAATAGAAAGGTAGGAAGAGTTTTGTCATTTCCTGATCTCGATTTGATAATTCATGGATGTTCTTTTTCTTCGCCATTTAATGTCAGACAAGTCTAGAGATGGGTCGAATCCGAATTTTAAAACTTTCTTTCGAATCTTTAAAAATGTACAGTTTTAGTTAAAAGTCAAGAGATTTCAAATAGAATTTTAAAAAGTTGTTAAAGCCTGATGACACCGACAAATGCTATTGTGTTTGTCCTAAACAACAAAGAAGGACGGGTATACAACTGCAGATCCACATACCCAGGCAGTACTGTAGAGGAGATTGGAAAGAACAGGAGATAAATGAGAGGAAGGTAAGCAGAAGTGTGAGAAGCCTGATTTGGAGCAGGGATGTGCCAGACAAGTGCAAGGGCGTGATCTACGACTATTACCTACCAATAGTATCGTACGCTGCAGAAACGTGGGTAATGAAGGAACATGATGGAAGAATGCAGGCGAGTGAAATGAGATTTCTGAGAAGCAGGATCGGTGTGACAACATTTGACAGGATGAGAAATGAAAGAGTAAGAGGAACAGTAAAGAAGGAGCCAGTCCAGGACAGGATAGAGAAGGCAAAACTAAGGTGGTATAGCCATGTGAGAAGAATGGAGAGGGAGTAAAGAGGAGAAAGGACTGGGCCAAGGAGGAGGGAGAAAAGGAGTCGGTGGAGAGACTTATGTTCCAAACAGACCAAGCCAGTGACTGGAAACTGTCATTGATGATGGTTTTATACTTTTTTGGGATTTTGTTTCACTCTCGACTAAATAAGTGTATACAGTTCCTTTTACCAATTGCTTGGAATTGTTATTTCAAGTCTAGGTATTCAAGATACTTTTTTGAGATTTTTACAGATCTCAAATCTCACAGGATTCAAGCGTCCCATCTCAAGACAAAACTTAATTTGTCATCTCTTTGAGTTTTAAAAAAAATTGTTTTGGGGAATTTTATGAATAATTTACAACTGTCTTCTAGGGGTGTGTGAAGCTTCAACTCTGCTTCGAAACTTCTAAACAAATGTCAGCTTCTCTTTTGCTTCGAAAATAATTCCGGCTTAGAAGCTTCATCAGTAAAATATTGACAGCTAAATAACTCGATTTATGGTCAATTATTGCCATTTGTACATAGTATAAAACAATATTTCCAGTAACAATAAGTACAATAAAACATTTTCTAAGTAATTTCAATACATAAAGTTTAGTAAACAACAATATAATATATTTTTCTACTTTATAAAAAACTAACAAAAAAATATTCAAACTTCGATTCGGCTTCAAGAATATTTCATATATTCAATTCGAGTTCTCTTCGAAATGAAAAAGTGGACTTCGCACACCCCTACTGTCTTCGTTACACATTAATTTTCCTTTGATCTATAGCTTCAATGTTTTTATCTTACTAACTCGCTTCGGTGGCCACATGGTCTAAGGCGTCACACTCGCAGTAGACAAGTCTGTTGATGAGGTGAGATTGAAGTTTGAATCTCCTCGGCTGTACTGAGGTTTTTTTTCCCCTAAACGGTTTTCTACTTTCGCTCCATGGAAATGTGGATACACTTCCTCTAAATTTAACCTGCTTCATCCCTAACATACATGTTTACAACCTAAATGGGCAGTAAGACTCAATGACAAAAAAAAATCATACTTAGTTTAAAAGTTAAAACTCTGCTCATGTTTAATTTCTCCTCCGAATTTTGTTAATTTAAATGTATGTATATATTTTTTAAGAATTCTACTCGAATATTGTAAAATAATATGTACGGAAGAAGGGGCTTAACATTTATAGTTCATAAAGTGCCATTTTTAACTTGAAGGAATATGTTTCCAAACAACTTATGCTTCATTTGCTCATACTTTTACTTTATTATCGTATTTCTTTGATACTAAGGCACACTTTTTCCCATTTAAAAGTCTCTAAAAACGAGGTGCAGCTTAGAATCGCAGTTTTTTTTTCCGGCCAACTCCATCGGTGCCTCATAAGTAGAGCCCCGTAAAAATTGTGAGACGCAATAAAGCAAAAAGTGCCATACAAAGATGGAATCGAGTACTTTTCCTTTGATAGTTTTTAGATATGATTTACAATGTTTTTGAAAAACAAAATAAAACGAAATTGTCTTGTTTCACAAATTCATCCTATAAAACGAAGTAGCACCGCTTTTACAAAAAAAAAAATTTAAAGAAACATGAAATTAAGAAAAAATTAAGCATAAATTTTGACCCTGCTGTAATTTGATTAGTATTTTGTTGTAGTGTAAGCTAACTTTAGGCTACAAAATTGTGAAACGTGCAGACAAACTTGACAAAGAATTTTAAAGCAAATATATAAAGTTTCAATAATAAATTTTAATTTTGTTTACATTGTCTCAATAAGTCAACAATACTTAAACACCTCAGATAACATGTAATTTTGATAAGTACGAAATAACACAAAAAAAAAGTAATTTAACTAAAATTAAAACCATTTTTACCGGGCTCTACTCATAAGACAATATATTGCGGTATAGTAAAAATAAAGATGGCTCAGAAGAATTAGACTGATACTAATTCAGAAAGAAGTTTTGAATACTATATCTAAGCCTATTGATAAATAAGGCACTATTGTTGTTTAGATATAGAGTAATATCTAAGTTTTTTAGTTTTTATTTATTTTCTTAGAATCAAAGCTTTTTGACTGTTGGGGGTACTGAAAAATTAAGGTGCATCATACAATCGAATAAATACGGTATTGGTGTTTCATCTGTGTCTGTACATTGTTGTGATATTACTAGTGCACATTTTCCTACAAACGCTCAAAAAATGTGATAAACGTGCAGGTTATTATTTACATATATACTGGTCAGTTTATGATTAAACACTGAAAGGGATTAAAGGGCAAGAAAACTAACTGTTGGCATCAAAGATCACAACAAAACACATAATCATTTAATTTTCGAGGTACATCAGTCCATGACTGCATGGCTAGAGGTAGGTCATGGTCACTTAGATACTGTGATACTGTTGGTGTTTTATTCTCTTCTGCCACCTTTCAGAATTAATGGAGTGTACATGTTCATATGACAAATATGTGTGGTAATTGAACTTCATGTTGTAATAGTAACATAATTTACCAACTTCATCTTATTCTCTTTTTATACCCTCCCTCCCTACTTCTTTTTTATAAAGCTGTGATGTACTTTTTTTTTTCTCCCATTTGAAGATTTTTGATAGAACAAAACATAGGTCGAGAGACCAGGCTTTCTTTAAAGGGCGGGCGGCCATTACCTTTTGGTCCAGTTCATGTTCCTCTTTTCACTGTGGGGGTCAGATTGGGTTCAGCTTTTTATTCGTTCCAATCACAATTTCCTCTCCCCTTTCCCCTGTATCAAACAAGTCCATGGATGTTAGTAGACTCGTTTTAAGTGGCTTAGTTCATGAGGTAGATCTAATGAGAGTTAATTATTACTATTGTTTGTTTTTAAGAGGTGATATGATATTGCCAGTAGCCTTTCTTCCTCAACTCATTCCGTTAGTTCTTATCTTTTTCAATTTGAATAATTTACATGTAATTTTGAGCATTCTGAATGAAAACTCAACTATCTAGAAACATACGTATAACACCCTGAAAAATGATCGTATTATTTTAACACTCTGTAGACTTGGGTATGGAACATATCTGTGCCAAAAACATGTGACTAGTATAGTTGGAAAACGTTTAATTAAAAAGCAGGATTGGTCTTCTTTCCCCTCTAGTTAAGTATCATTTTTATCTTATAGTTTTACTTGGGGTGTGGTTCTACTTCACACCAGCTTTTGAGTACTGCCATTGCGATAGGACAGGAGGTTGTTTGTGTGGCCGAAATTGGCCGAGTAGAATGTAGGGATAACTTGTGTGTAGTTGATTCTTTAATCTGGATAATTTCCATCATAAGCGCTCACTATATATCTCAAAGAGTGAAAAGAGGTTTTCTCTAAAAAGATAAATTTATATTATACATTTACGTCCAATTCAGTTTATATTTTGTCAGCCATATGTGTTTTGGTGGAAGAATTTGTAACATATGTAGTAAAATATTTTATGTAAATGGGATATATATATTTTATTAGAGAAACATTTTAAATATGTTCTTTCCAGAGGTTTGTAGATATTGATTGTAAAGTTTTATTGATCACGCTTTGATTATCTTTAATGATTCTTTCCGATTGCCATAAAACAAAATGTATTTTCTGTCGATAAAATACCCCAAACATTTTAATATTTATTAAAATTAATTGTTTGAAGTGATTTCCAAATTGTTATAAAAAAAAACACTTTTCTAAAAATAAAATCACACATTCAAGTAGAAAAGGTTAGGATCCAATATTTATCGATGCCAAATTTAAAATTACTTTTAAAATGTTTAGGCTTGGTGCCACTGAACGATGCTCTTTTGTTTGTCATGTCTGTTGCGTTATAAACCACCAATAAAACACTATTCTAGTAAATAAATTATTTTAATATAAATATTATTCTTTATTGTAATTTTGTTATATTAAGTCAACGTTCTCATAATTATATCCGAAATATTTTTTTTTATTCTTACTAATCTTGAATACCGTAGAAATCGAGCGTGCCATCTATAATTTTTAAGATTTGAATACATTTCCATTTGTTGGTGAATAGTTTATATTTGTGTAGATTGTAATTATTTTTTTGGTGTGAATGTTATTATTTTATAATAGCTACTTTAGTTTTTTTTTTTTTTTTAATTCTCCAAAATTAAATGGCTTTTTTTTTTTTTTTAAGGGTTTTTNATTAGTGTGTCTAGTTTTATTCACAGGGGTTTGGTTTATTTGTTAGAGCACGGATGTACTTGCGACCAAGACGTCGAGAAGCAAAACCTTGTTATATTCGACTACTGCCTGTAGACATGAGGTGGCTAGAATGAGTGACTTGGTCAACCGTCTAATATGTTTGCTTCAGACAACACCCTTCACTTCTTGCCGTCCATCTTGTTTTGAATTAAGTTCCCGGAACTAGTACAGTAATCACTGTTGCAGGTGCTCTTGTTCGAAAACAATACAGACTCAAGGCTGGGGAACAGAAGAGAGGAGGATATTGGAGGGACTGTATGAGGGAGAGAGGAGGATATTGGAGGGACTGTAGGAGTGAGAAAGGAGAATCTTGGAGGGGCTGTAGGAGCGAGAGAGGAGGATCTTGGAGGGACTGTATGAGGGAGAGAGGAGGATCTTGGAGGGACTGTATGAGGGAGAGAGGAGGATATTGGAGGGACTGTATGAGGGAGAGAGGAAGATCTTGGAGGGACTGTATGAGGGAGAGAGGAAGATCTTGGAGGGACTGTAGGAGCGAGAGAGGAGGATCTTGGAGGGGCTGTAGGAGCGAGAGAGGAGGATCTTGGAGGGGCTGTAGGAGCGAGAGAGGAGGATCTTGGAGGGACTGTATGAGGGAGAGAGGAGGATATTGGAGGGACTGTATGAGGGAGAGAGGAGGATATTGGAGGGACTGTAGGAGTGAGAGAGGAGAATCTTGGAGGGGCTGTAGGAGCGAGAGAGGAGGATATTGGAGGGACTGTAGGAGTGAGAGAGGAGGATCTTGGAGGGACTGTATGAGGGAGAGAGGAAGATCTTGGAGGGGGTGTAGGAGTGAGAGAAGAAGAGGTTGGAAAGGATGTAGGAGTGAGGGAAAGAGGTTACAGGGGCTGTAGGAGCAAGAGGAGGTTAGAGGGGCTGTGAGAGCGAGAAGGGATGTTGGAGAGAATTTAGGAGCAAGAGGGGAAGAGTTCAGAGGGATTGGCAAAGCAGTAGCGAAGTTTTTTTGAGTTTGCACTGATTCTATTGTGCCATTAATTCTAATGTGCTTCCTAATTTTGGAGACAAAATTTTACCCAAAAGGGTATACATTAGATTTGAGTAAATATGATGAATAATTTTGATCTCTATATTCTGGCGACCAGGTCGCAAGTAAGACTGGGCCCTTAGTTGTATTGTGAGATGATGAACAGGGTTGGCCAACTTTGGCTGCGACTCTGTGTTAACATCTTGGCCATCCCTGTTTCCTTCACACAACCTCCTTTTAGATAAGTTTTGTTATTGTATTTTCCGCTCATTGTGATATGCAAACATTTGTATTTTTAAATAAAAATTTATATATTTTGAATTGTGTTTTGTTTTTTTTGATCAGCATATAGTGTTCATCAGATTAAAAAGTGTATAACGAGCAGTGAATTTGGGGGAATTCTGGGAAAGCACAAATTTTTGTAATTTTGATATAAAAACAGTTTTTGTTTGTATAAAATAATGATATTTTGTGGTTTCATGACTTATAGGAAGAAAGTTTTATTAAATGTGTAAAAAGTTGTTAGATTTTAAAATTCTATCATTTACTTAGGCCTATGTCTTAATACAGTGTCAGTGAAAGTGGGGTCATAAGTGACTGGGACCTTATTTACAGCAAGTTGCAAATCTTTCAAACCATTCGTGTTCCACAAATTGCTACTTGTTTGAGAGTTGACCTTGGGGTAAGGTGCACTCGCCTCAGTATCCCATGTTTGTGGTTTCAAACCCAGCCCGGGTCGACGAATTTTTTCTTGAGCGATAAAAGTCTGTATCAAAATTTACTTGGGAGGCGACACCTGTCAGTCCCTTGTGAATTGTAGAAAATCACTGGAAGGTTTCAAAAGACACCTTCCCAGTAAAATTGGTAGGCCCTTTCAATTTCACTCATAGCCATTCTCATGTAATATAATCAGTCGGTTCAGAAAGTACACGTTAAATACTTCAATAAATAATAATATTACTTAGCACCGCATCTTACTATCCGTTAGGTTATACGCTTAAATACTAATTACGCTAATGGGTTAGGAATTGGGCAGGTTGAATATAAAGGATGTGAACCCGCATCTACGTGGAAGGAGGGTGGACAACCATTTAAGAAAAACCACCCCCAGTTCACCTGACCGAGATTCGAACCTTGATCTCCCTGTCCTCGGCAGTATAGCTCAACACGAAACTAGCGCGTTAGCTAACTACATCACCGAGGATAAAATATTTGTTTGGGCTATCTATATATTTACAGTAAATAAGGATAAGACAGGTGAAATGCATCCACATTTGCTTGGAGGTAGAGTGAGACTATATATACTAAACGGGTTTAAAACCTGTCGCCAGCAGTCCAGTATTGTGAGAGTGAATCATGTGACCACTGATGTCTTCAAGATTGTAAATTAATTTGACTGAAATGCAAACTAATCTGAAATGGTGTAGTTTTTCCCTCCATGTTGTATCTAATAGAGAAAATGATATTCTTGTTCGTCCTGCCAAGTGGGGCCACATTTCTCATATTTGAACAGGCACAGAAAAAAGTCAGTCTGTTTGGGCACTTCCTGGTATAGAACCGAGGTGCTCTTATTAAACTTGTGGTGGACCTGACCTACCTACTCAACAAAGATCATGCAACAATGGTTGTCATGTTTAAATGTATCCAGTAGGCCTACAGTCTGAACAAACTGAACATGTCAGAGTTTAAAAAAAACTGTTGAAAGATAGGAAGGTCTCGTAGGTAGGCCTACAGGTTTTATGGTTTATATTTTACAAAATTTAATTTTGAGTTTGACAGCATACTTTGTTTCCTGGTGAAACTTTATTTGTTAAAGTCGCTAAAATAACCGAGCAAAAATTCCTAACTGCCAAAAACAAAGTGGTTTTACAAGGTTATAAGGTAACAGAACAAACGTGGGGAGAGGAAAATACAAAATGGCAATATAATTGGTGCTGTTGCCTTCCCCCTATTGAATGCAACCATTCGATTCACAAAGATCCATTCTACACTCCTATAACGGTTATTTTTTGTTACCCTGGCATTTAACTCTTAATGATTGACAGAAATAAATGGAGTTCTGTACTTTTCAGAGTAGAAAACGTCGACTTTTAAACTATGTTGACAAGTCTATATAGGCCTATGTATAGGGTCATAGAAAATTGTTTTGTGTTAATTTCAGTAAGCAAAATCATGTACTGTTAAAGGTTTGGTCAATATTTAACCTAAACGCCACATCTGATTGGCAATATCTCAGTCAGCTACAAAGGCATTCTCCTAGAGCAGCGGTTCCCAACGTGGAGTACGTGCCAAAACGTTTGGGGGTACGCGAAATATTTGATTAATGGCGGAAAGAGGTATACATATGCCAGCAGTGCAAGACAAAAGAACAGTCAAAAGTTTTGAAATTAACTCAACGAAAAAGTGAGGGCCGGTGCGGGCTTTCTTCTATGTTTGACCTTGAGAAACTGATTTCAATTTCAAAAATAAAATTGATTTTATAATTATTAATAAATAGATTAATTAAATGTGTGTTTTTATTGTAACTTTTGTTTTTTTGAATGTAAAAATATCAGCACTCTTTATTCAGCTTATTATCAAATAATTTTTTAATCCTATTACCAGCCCATTTATTTATAATTGCAACAAATCAATCAAGAATAAATACTACCGTAATAATTAAATATTTTACCAAAAATTATAGGCACAGTTTAGAAAAATGGGCTGCCAAGGTGTACGCGAGCGAAAAAAGGTTGGGAACCGCTGTCCTAGAATGTCTTAACATGGGGACAGTTAAGTTTCCTGAGATGGTTGGGGGAGGGGCTTTGGTAACATAACAACATTACTTCTAACAGAATTTGTCTTTATTACACTTATGAAGGCGACAGTTTGGCTTAAACGTTTCAGACGCAATGTAATATAATATTATACACAATTTCACAAAACTAATTTAGTTGCAAACTAATGCGTTTAAACCCTGAACACGGAAGTATTTGCCAGATAAATTTGGAGATTAAATTTAAATCGCAGCCAGTTCATTAATCCAAAGACATGCCGTTTATCATCCAGTGGGCTGTGCCCTTGCTTTCTTTGCGACTCAGTTGCGCATGCACGAATAAGGTCAACAGCCTTGCCAGTGCCAGCTATCCAGTGCTATTATTACGTTCTGCGCATGCCCCAGATTTCACCCTGACCAATGACATACTCGGTTAAAGTGGAACACAACGCAGTTTGAATTAATTTTGAATTACGGAACATAATTTATTTTCACTTCCTGTTTCTTTTGAAAGTCTTTTCTTGTACTTGAGAGAGTATGAAATAAAAATTGTTTATTTTTGTGCTGAAGCAATTCAAGTTTAATAAAAGGTTGTTGTTTATCTTCAAGACAAAATAATAGAATATTTTTGAACATTTCTTAAATTGAATAAGGTATGAAAGTACTTAGAGAGTTGCATCTACATAAAACAATTGCAATATTTTACTTCACAGTTTAGTGGTTTTTGGGGGTGAATAATCTAAAAAAAAGAATAACGTTACTCATTATATTATTATATTATATTATGAAGGAAATGATTTTTGAGCAATATATATACTTTATTCCTTTTTTAATATGTATTCGATGAGGAACATAAGTGAAAAGGATATAAGTGATTTTAAGTAGGGCCTACGTTTCTTTGTTCTCGAGCATTTTCTATTTCATTTGTATTTAGTGCACTGCATCTTAACAATGGTTAGGACCATCTGAATATTTACCCTATTGGTGTAGAGAAAAAGAAGGTTGGATTTAGAGTAAATGTACTCGCATTTGCTCCGAAAACCACATAGTAAAACACCGCTTCAGTAAACCTGATTGTAGCCCCGATCTTAGCCTTCACCGACTTTCTAATCATAACGCGCAAGTGACGCGCTAGACCACACGACCACCGATGCGGGCTGCGATTGCTCCCGAGGTTTAAGGGAACAAACAGGAAACTAATGTCAAATCATATTTCACTTTTGATTTAATAATTGTTACGTGTGTTATTGTTACGTGTGTTATTGTTTTTGTCTTAAGTATTGTTGTATGATTTCATTGTTGCTTAAAATTAAATTATTATTAATTTAAAATTACTATAGGTGTAGTTTCTGTGGTGTAGTGGTCAGAGGTCCTGGCTGAACATCCAGAAGTGCCGGGTTAGATCCCCGGAGCTTCCAGCTTGTTATAGTGAAGCAGTGGGTCTATAACGAGGTCAACTCAGCCTCGTGAGGACAAATGAAGAGATATTTGAATAACGAAGTAGCAGCTCCGGTCTAGAACACTGAGATTAACAGCCTGGGATCTCGTTGTGCTGACCACATGATACCCTCCATCTGTCGAAATTGGCATTATCTTCGCCAACAGACGGCAACCGGTTGGTAGGGCTTGATTGCAGGCTGACACAATGGAGTTTTTTATATAGGTAAAGTGTATACAGTGTTTAGTTGAACTTTTTTCCCTCCTTTAAAAAACTCCATGGCGTGAACCCGCAAATTATCTACACCGACCGAGCGGCCGCCCCCGCTAGCGATGATGGCGCTAACATTTGTGGATATGGGGTATAATGTGGCTAGCACAACGAACTGTTAACCTCAGTTTTCTAGACCGAGGCTGCCCCTACTTTATTCAAGTAGCTCCTCATTTATTCTCACGAAACTGAGTTTGACCTCGTTCCAGACCAACTGATTCACAGATAAATCCTGGGAGCGCCGATGATTGAACCCGGCACGTCTGTATGTGTAGCCGCCAGGAAATCTGACCAAAGAGGCGGGCATTTTTTTCTTTAATGTGATTTTATAATCGTATCTGATTATTAAATTAGAGCTCACCGGTTGCCACTAGGCTGGTGGGTATCAGATTGCGAAACATGTTTTATTTGTTCAAACGCCGCAGACATAATCTTCCTGAAAACCTTAAATGTAGGATTCTATCCTCCGACTGACAAACATTCAGGGTTGTCCGACTGCGGTTATATCTTGCCAGGATAGTCCAACTTCAAAGAAGTAGGGGTTTCTCCTCGCCCCCCTGTTTTAACGATGATGTAATGTCCTCGTTTCTCGAGATTAAAGCACGACTTGAATAGTATACTCACTCCTCCGTTTGTGTTTAGTTATCCGGGCACAGCAGCTTCTGTCCTCCCACGGTATCAGCATATTCATACCAATGAGCGGGGACCCAACTTTTATGATTTCTAAAATGAACTACAAATATGAACAAAAGCTCGTAACGAATGCACACGACTAAATCACACACTCACTTTACAAATGTAAAATGCAATTAAAATCCTTTAACAACTAAACTTTCGCATTCTGCTGAATATAATATTGATTTACAAATATCTGTTTGAGAAGTAATAGCTACCCCCTTCTAACGCAACCCTCTCCAGCCTAGTTGCAGTCTCACCAGGAATGTGTATTTTACAACCAGACAAGCAAAGAGGATACAAAGT
>CABFWB010002320.1:0-21823 GCA_902151455.1 Timema bartmani
AAACTGGCCCATTCCATTCAATTTCAGGTAGGTGACGTCTTGTATTTAGTATAGCGCCGCACTTGAGGCGTACTAAATCAAACTATGAAACTGGCCCTTAGTCTTGTTTTGCTGAGCCAGTTGACTGGGTATGGCAGCCGCGTCCGTTTATTATTTTTTGGTCGTCCAGCCTGGCAATAGTCAAGTGAACCGGTATGACACAATTACACAGTCAGTTTATCAACTTCAATTCATTTTTATACCATTTTTTTGTATGTATGGCTTAAATGAGCTTAGCCCACTACAATCTCATAATATTTTTTAAATTAAATAATATCCATTGTTGTAGAAACATTACACAAAGAGCATAAAGGAAATAACATAAACTGTTAAAGAAACATTGATAAAAGAGGAAGCTCTCTGTCAATTAAAGATCATAACACCCATTTTAATATTTTAAAGCACTCCATATATATGTTTCTTATGACTAAGAAACTATTGGTTTATAAGATCTATTAAAAATTAAAATATTTTAATTCTTTACTGGACTATACATTTACAAAGATAATTAACTTCGTATCTCAAATAGTTGCAGATATATGATCAAAATTGTAATTGCCACTTCTCAAAAATACCCTTAAAATCATTTTCTTGGATAAACAAAAATGTACATTTAATTTTTGATGTAAATAAAGACCAAAATACAAAATGTAATCAAAATCTTTAAAGCAGATTTAAGAAAATCGAGTTTATCTCTTTTAAGATTATATATATATAATTCTAAAAATTCTTCAGGTGAACCTTATGAAAATCCTAGACACCAAGTTTTAGCCTGATCGGTAGCATGGTTTCGGATCCATACCGAGATACAGAAACACAGACAGACTGCATCGCGAAAACAGCTTTTTCGGTTTCAGGGGATCATGAAACATCGCGCTTTATCAAAGTATTGAGTTTTTTTTTTCTTTACGATCTCAATATTCTTTCTCCTAAGAGTTCGAGAGAAAATAAACAGTCCTAGTGAAATAACAATAATAAGGAGAGAATACTTTTATTCCTTGTACCTTAGTCCATGCGCTTGAAAACAAAATCTTCATACAGTGAATTAAAATTTAAATAAAATACTGCACATTAAAGAAAGAACTTCTAGTTCAATATAAATGTCAAGGTAGTTTTAAGTATGATTGCCGTAATGAAGCGATTCATTTTAGGACTCCATGGAACATTAAGTACGTGATAATAATAAATTAGTGATTGGTGTAATTATCTTGTTTAGTTATAATTGATATTATCGTTAGCAGTATTAATTGGTATGAGCGACATTGAGGATCGCGGTTTTATTTTCCATGTTGACATTTCAATAGACATAGTTTATTATGATAGTTAATATTCTATAACATAACCTACTCGATACCACACTGTATATTGTCTATATTTCTCCAATTAATTACGATATTGATACCTAAATATCACTCCCCCCCAACCCTATCTAAATACCCCTCACTCATCTCTCATTGTTAGCATAATTCATTTTGGACCCTTTAGTCTCGTGAAACAAAACTTTTCCTGTAGCCAAGAGAACAATACACACACGTACACACACGTACACACATGAGTATACCCGTATTTAATGGGTTGTCCATTGTTATGAACCTGGCGGGCTGAAATTATAACTAATTTATTAGGAAGCTGCAAATTGCCCCTTCGCAAGTAACGTTGTTTGCAAGTCATTAGAGGCAGGTGTGGATGTTATTTCACGCTCCGAATTTATATATATATATGTGTGTGTGTGTGTGTGTGTTTGGACCAAATAATGTGCTCACCTTTGTCTTAGATTGTATCTAAAGCTCATATACATACATACACATATACATAGTTATAAATACACACATAAATGCATGAGTATTGCTTGGGGCTAAAGCTTGTTCTTTAGTGGCTGAGAGATTTTAAAAATCCAACTTATTCCTCTAAAAAGGTTTTTCGACGTAAGAATATTTATTTTTAAAAGTGTATAGTTTAAAAATAAACTCCATGTCTTCATCCCGCAAGCGAGCTGTACCAACCGAGTGGCCGCCGCCGCATGTTGGCGAGGATAGGGCCATGTGATTATGTGGTCAGCACAACGAACCTTTGATCAAATAGGTACATTTTTCTATTCTTGGAAAAACCTTACAAACCACATGGTAACTAAGGCATAACTATAATTTCATCTACATCAGTTTTATAAATATATTTAAATGTGTATACATGCCTAGAAACCAAATTATCTGGTAGTTGATGTAGAAAAGGGGTAAAGGGCTGGAATAAAACGCGAGATAATGTCAGCATTTTTCCAGTTTTTATAGCAAAAAATATTTTTTTGCTTGAATAAATAAAACGTTGCCTTAGTATCAACGTTTAGTTTAATTTTCTACACATATTAATATCAAGAATTCTTGAATGTTTGTCACTATCATAATGACATTTGAAAAGAAACTTTTAAAAAGAAGAGAAAAAGTCTTTGTTCCCATGACAACTATTCAAAAACTTTTTAGAGTAATATGTGTAGAAAAATAAAATAAACGTAACTGCTGAAGCAATATTTTATTTTATTTTATTTTTAACAAAATGTGTTTTAGTAATAAAAGCTGGCCAGGATATACGCACTTTAATCACGTCAATAGAGTAGGGGTGAGAAAGATAGAACTGTATATAAAATTAGCCCACATTTTCATGAAGGTAGAAAGGTAAATCGTTTTGGGAAAAACACATAAGTAGATTTGACCGTGATTCGAATCCTGAGCTCTCCGTCATCAGAAAAATATACTATATGGAACTAACAATTAATCCGCGTGCCCAATGATGTGGGCTATTGTTAATAAAAGGGAGATGTATACCCGACTATACACAACAAAGTTACAGGGAGATTAAATACAAAGGCAAAATTATTCACTTAAATCGCTATGTAAATAGAAGGAAACTGCAGGATAAAGGGAGATACTATTTCCTTAATAGTGCAGACAAGGGCATACAAATAATTTATGCAGGAAGAAATTCAGTGAGTCCTTTTGTTTGACAAATTACGCTATTCAGTGCCGTGAATTATTAGTAGAAAATAACAGGTCACCATACAAAAGATGAAATCAAAGGCAAAACGATGTATTTTAGAATACCGTTATGAGGAACCTATTAGTAGATACAAACATTTTTACTTTCTCGCTATCATCTTACAGGTAGAGAAAGTATAATGATCGTCAAAAAACTCGAACTCGAAATTTTAATGAATTTCGACGTTTCATGACCCCCCCGAAATCGAAAAAGTGTTTTTTTTAATTTACGTCTGTCTGTCTCTACCTCTGACTAGAGCCTAAACTATTTTACCGATCGGGCTAAATCTTGGTATCTAGGGTTTTCATAGTGTTTCCCTGAGGGGTTTTGGGAATTGGATACATAACCCTAAAATTAAGGGTAGTTTACTGAAGGGCTAAAAGAGAAAAAGTCGATTTTCTTAAAATACGCTCTAACGATTTTGATTAAATTTAATTTCTAAACATTTATTAATATTTTAAACAAAATGGCTACTCTCAATATGACTTTAAAGGCTCCAGTCTGATGCGTAAATTCTCACTTTTTATCATATCTCCGAAACTATTTGAGATATGAAATTACTTATCATTGTAAATATGTAGAACTATTTATAATACAAATATTTTATTCGCAACAGATTTTTATAAAACCAATAACTTTCAAGCTATACGCAAATATACATATTTTTTAACTTTTCTAAAACTAAAGGTAAAGTATTGCGACTGTAAAAAAAATGTAACCTGAAATGTTGATGGATGTCGACGTCTTATGACCCCCCGAAATCTAAAAAGTGGTCTTTGCAATGCTGTCTGTCTACGTGTCATTTTAGCCCCAAAAATTAAAGTAGTTTAATAAAAAGCGAAAAGAGAAAAAAATCGATTTTATCAAAATAGGCTTTAATATTTTGATTAAAATTCGTATCTAGGCGTTGATTAAGATTATAAATAGACTGGCTATTTTCATTTTCCCATGAAATGACTTTTAGGGTACTTGACAGAAGTGGAAATTTCCGTATCTTCGCACCTATTTGAGATACTAAATAACTTGTCATTGAAAAATTGTAGTACCATTAAAATAAAAAAAAATTTATATTAATTATATTTTTATATAACCAACAGTTTCTGAGATATTGGTACATATATTAATACAATTTTGTGATCTTTAGTTGTAAAGAGATACTGAAGTTTTAACACAACCATTCAATAATGCTATAGAGTAGGAAATTAGTTGAGTCTCTCAAAAAGCGTATGTTCTCTTTCTTTCAACCTCTTAGGAGAAATGTTTGTACAACAATGATCTATATCTATAATTTTAGACTCAATAGTCAATATTTACCTATTTTATAGGTCAAAATTTATAAATGAGGAATTTAACATCAATGCAATAACCATAGATTACAACCCCTAATAAAATGTCGAAAATTGTAAACCGTAAGTCGACATTTTAATACGAAGTGTGACCCACGGGGACCCAATATCAATATTTTTACTTTCTCGCTACCTTACAGTTTTGTGATCTTCAAAAAAAATTGAACTCGAGATTTTGATGGATGTCGACGTCTCATGACTCCGCGAACCCTAAAAGGTGGTTTTCGCAATGCCTTTTGTCTGTCAGTCTGTACCTCGGATTAGAGCCTAAACTATTTTACCAATTGGGCTAATACTTGGTATATAGGGTTTTCATAGGTTTACCCCAAGGAATTTTTGGAATTGGATATACATCCTTAAAATTAAGGGTAGTTTCCTTAAGAGTAGAAAGAGAAAAAATCGATTTTATCAAAATTGGCTTTAACGATTTTGATTAAATTTCATTTCTAGTCTTTGATCAATATTACAAACCAAATGGCTACTCTCAACATTTCGTCAAAATGAGTGTAAGGGCTCCGGTCTGATACGTAGATCCTAGTTTTTAATTTTATCTCCGTAAGTCTTTGAGATAAGAAATTACTTATCATTGCAAACATTTTTATAAAACCAAAAGTTTTCAAGCTATATTCTAAAATATATATATATATATATATATCTTTTAACTTTGCCAACACTTTAAGGTAAAGTATTATGACCACCAAAAAAAATCCAGCCCAAGATGTTGATGGATGTCGACGTTTCATGACCCCCCGAACTCTAAAAAGTGGTCGTTGCAACGCCGTATTTCTGACCCTAAAATTAATAGCAGTTCACTAAAGGGTGAAATGAGAAAAATTACATTTTCTCAAATTTGCTGCAACGATTCTATATCCCTCATTTTAAACTCAATAGTCAATAATTAACTATTTAATTGGTCAAAATTTATAAAAGAGAAATTTAATAAACCAAAAGTTTTCAAGCTATATTCTAAAATATATATATATATATATATATCTTTTAACTTTGCCAACACTTTAAGGTAAAGTATTATGACCACCAAAAAAAATCCAGCCCAAGATGTTGATGGATGTCGACGTTTCATGACCCCCCGAACTCTAAAAAGTGGTCGTTGCAACGCCGTATTTCTGACCCTAAAATTAATAGCAGTTCACTAAAGGGTGAAATGAGAAAAATTACATTTTCTCAAATTTGCTGCAACGATTCTATATCCCTCATTTTAAACTCAATAGTCAATAATTAACTATTTAATTGGTCAAAATTTATAAAAGAGAAATTTAATAACAATGCAATAACCATAAGATATCCCCTAGTAAAATGACGAAAATTTTAACTGGAAGTCAAAATTTTAATACGAATTGTTGACCCTTGGGGACCCAATATCAATATTTTGTATTGATCCAAACATACAAATGAAGACGTTAATTCTTTAAAATTAAATTTTATGAATTTTAAAACTATGAACTAAAAATGTTTTACGTATGTCTAGCGCAATTTGTTCTCAAGTTTGCTAGTGTATATTATATTACGAATTTTGAGTAACTATCTCCATTTCTAAAAAATAGAGCGAGAAAGTTCGTGCGGAGTTCCGTACCATTTATTTCAATCATTATTGATAACACAAGTATTTAAGAATGTTTTCCTCAGGGAGTCTGTGCTCATTTGAAATAATAAAAGTGCCTCATTATTTATTTAAGATGATTTTAAAACATATAAATTGAATAATAGACTAATGTAGAGACTAGCTTCATGGTTTCCCAAACAACCTCATGGTTCACCAAGATATGCCACTAGAAGTTGTTTATTTTAATTATAATGCTGTTAATTAGGTGATAGCTTATCCTTCTATATTTAACTATGTAAGGTCAGCGCTATAGATCCCCTTTAAGATAAATCTATACTACCTTGTGTTTTTAGTTTCAAGTTTTTTCGTCTGCTTCTACAAAATTAAAACTGTCTACCATTTTTTTATATTAGCTTAGCAGTTTTGGGGCTCCCAAATTTTCATCCGTTTCTCGGACTTTATTTATTCTAAACCTTTAAACTTGTATAATATCTGAGGTGATTCATTTACCAATTTGGGAAATCTAAATTTTCTTCCGCACTGAAAGGTAGATTTTCTAATAATTTTGGAGAAATGTCAAGCTATTGACCCCATAACCCTCCTCTAAATCCATTACGGTTCCCACATTCCCTTTTTGAAATGTTAAGACTTATTTGGTTATATCCCTGCCTAATTCATATTTCAACCACACCGAAGATAGCATTCTACATTAATTCTATTAATTTTGAGCTCTTATATTTCCCGTTTTTCAATTTTAAAATTTCGTTTATTCAAATATAATTCAACTAACCGCGAGGGTGTATTTACTTACAGTATACATTTCATTTTTTCTATTGGCTCAAAAATATTTGAGACCCATTTCTTGGAAACAATTTTGAAATGTATAAGTTTCAGTATTTTTTATTTCTGATTATTTAGAGCGGTCGTCCTAACGGCTAGCAAGTATTTAAATTTTGTACCACACATGGAAACATTGTTTATATTAGATTTTAAAATTATACCTAGCTCTTCTTAAACCCAGATAAGATCTTAATTATAAAATTAAAAAGAAGTTCATAATTTTTAAGTCATTTGCGAAATTTCTATTTTATACCATACTTTAAAAAAATTTCTATAGTTTTTGAAATCTCTCCTCATATCCCATTTCACTACCTCCAAGGAACTTCCAATATTTTGATTCTAATTTTTTTTAAATGTTGTCTTTTGGTGTGGTTTCTTAAACATTTCGAAAAATTCTACTATTTTTTTCAACTATAAATGATTGATAATAATTTTAGGTTTGGAAATTTCCAAACCTGACCACTTCTCATACCCTCATTTTGAATTTTAAATATTTAATCTATTTGGGTTTGACGCTTTATAATTATTATGGATTTAATAGCAAAGTTAATATAATTGATAATTACGGTTATAACCGAATCTAGATAGTATAATTATTATTTAAATTGAAAAGATACTTGGATACGGGAATTGAACCGATGACCTTTGGCTTAGTGAGCCAATGCTCTAAACCAAAGAGCTATCCAGGAATCGTCCCGTGACAAGGGAGGGTCATTCTTCACTCATTTCTTGTGTGCAGATGTCGTTTTTCAATTTAAAGAATGATTTATATTTAATAAAAAATTCAATTTCCTGTTGTACCGTATCTACCAACACTTTTTTTTAGTTATGAAAATGTTTAAGGGAATCTCTATCAATTTTTGATTCCTTCATTTTTAAATTTAAGAATGTTCTAACCTTTATTACAGTTTGAGGTGATCTCTAAGCCCTCCCGGCAAGTTCCAATCTTCTTATCACACTGATAACACAGGCCTGCGAAATTGAAGTTTTTGAAAAAAAACAAAAGAAGTTTTCGCTGAGTTTTATGTTATTTGGTGTGCTGATTTCGAAAATTAGCTCCATTTTTTCCATCACGTTAGGATTTTTTGTAAAATCAATATCGATATTTTTGCTAAAATCCTTTTTGAAAAGAAATTCTCTCAATCAATAATGCATGTACTATCTGGCAACAGTGGTTTTTATCCATTTAAATCTATGTAAAATAATCGATTCTTGGTGAGGCGAATTGATTTTTCAGCAATCGATTAATTTTTATAGGGTTAAATGGATTAAAACCACTGTTGCCAGATCGCACGAGCCGCCTCTGGTTGAGAAAAAAACAAAAAGTTCCCTTGAGTTTAAACTTTTTACATCAAATTATGGTCCAGTTTCTAGAAGAAAATCACCAATATACTATTTTAATTTGGTTTTATTAAGGTAACTTACATAAAATAGACGATTGATCAAGAGGAGCAAATATTATGTATGTGTACATGAAAGTTTGAAACAAATTTTAAACTGAGCAAAACACAAAACAAAACAAAAGTTTATATTTAAGTATTTACTCTTTTTCCTTTGAAACTTCTTTTTGACGTTCTTATTTTATGTTCAATCTCAGGCCTATCTCGTGTTAACATCCAACAGTAGTCGACGAGCATGTTCTTGTCCCATCTTCCTTGATATTTGCGCTCCATATCTTTGATGTCTTGGTGAAACCTTTCACGCTGTTCTTCACTGACTGATCCTAATTTTTGGGGAAAAAGTCCACATATGAATGAAGGAAATATATTTGGACACTCATGTAGCAACCCAACGCTTGAAATTTGTCCAGCATATTCATAACAATTGCTTTATAGTTAGGATCCTCGTAATTACCCAGAAATTTACTGACGACGTCTTTGAAGGCAACCCAAGCTTATTTTTCCTTTGTCATGTTAGTCTCAAATTCTTTATCCTTCATAAGCTTGCGGATATCTGGACCAACAAAGATTCCCTCTTTCAACTTGGCTTCGGATAAACCTGGAAACTTTTTGCACAGGTATTTGAAACAATCGCCTTCTTTTGGAATAGCCTTGACAAACTGCTTCATTACACCTAATTTTATATACAGTAAAACCTTGGATTGCGAGTAACTTGGTTTGCGAGTGTTTTGTAAGACGAGCAAAAATTTTCAATAAATTTTAACTTGATAAACAAGCGATACCTTGCAATACGAGTAGTACTACGGTTACGCTTTGTCTGCCGAGCAGTGTTATTGGATAGGTTCTTTGTTAAAGTCGCACAAAAAGAAAAATATTTGAGTGAGCCAACAGATAGCAGTGATTCCGTTAGTGACAGTGAAAGTCGTCCTAAACAATAACACACCTCCTCTCATCTCTCTCATCCACCTCACACCAGCCACCATTAAATTTAATTAATAAATTTGATTACAGTACAGTTACATTTAAATAACGAAAATAAAAAAGGTATTAATAATTTTAGATTAAATATTTTTGGGTTGTGGGACGAATCATCTGTGTTTCCATTATTTCTTATGGGGGAAATTCACTTTGATATACGAGTGCTTTGTATTACGAACACGTTTACGAAACGAATTATGCTCGCAATCCAAGGTTTTACTGTACACAGGGGGTAACAATACTTTTTTTCTGATCAACTAAGCTGTTCCGAATCACATTCTTGGTGCCTGGTTCAAGATTTTGTCTTTTCGGCCATTCTTTTTTGACCCAATGTTGAGTCTTATCACGGCTGTCCCACTCACAAATGAAACATGGGAACTTTGTATATCCGCCTTGTTGACCAAGAAGCATGGAGATAACTTTCAAATCACCGCAAATGGTCTAACCGTGGTCGGCATATTTTATTTTGTTGAGGACGAGAGCCAGGTTTTCATAGCGTTCTTTTAAATGCACCGAGTGTCCAACTGGTACAGATGCATACTGGCTTCCGTGATGAAGAAGGACAGCTTTAAGGCTCCTTTTCGATGAATCTATAAACAGCCTCCATTCATCTTTATCGTATGTGATATTAAATTTGCTCATCAATCCGGGAACATCAGAACAATAGACCAGGTTCTCCTCTTCCTTAAAGTACTTAACAAATTCCTTTTCTCGATTCCTGTATCAATAAAAAGAGGTTCCTTTGGCCAATAAGCTTTTTCGTTCAATCTGGAGCCCAAGAATTCAGCTGCCTCTTTCGAAAGGCCCAGATCTCTAGTCAGATCATTAAGTTAAACCTGAGAGAAGGGCTGAGGTGAATCGCCTCCAGAGGGCCTATATTCGGTATCGGAGCCTTGAACTTCTGGATGTTCTGAGTCTGAAGATTCTGAAGAGATGGCTGGCAATTCAGTTGTAGGCAAAGGCACTGGCACATCAGGTCTATGAGGAATGGGACGTATGGGCGATGGAATGTTATCAGGATAACAGATTAGCTTTTGATTTTTGCGGTTATACTCACGGACATGGTAGGAACAAAAGTAACAATCATCAGAGTGGTTTTACAGCTCTCTCTATGTCATAGGAATTCCAAATCGTAAAGCAGTCTTCTTTCCTTTGAACCATAAGCGTAGATCATTGAGACACTGCACACAAACTTTATGAGGAGCCCACGATTTTTCCTGGCCTCCGAATTTCATGCCAAAATACGAAAGATAAAGTTGTCTTACATACTCTGTAATGCTCCTCATGCAATCTTTAATAACACTATATTCACCGTATATGTAACAAAACTCATCTTGCAAATTTTCACGTCTCGAACTCGAAGCCATGTTTCAAGAAACGCACAGATAAAAGCAACCGTTAAAATTGTTTCTGTGATGAAGTTTCCACTTGTCACTGTATCAGCGCATGCACGACACTACACATGAAAGAAAAATTGAAACGAACTTTAAAATGTCCACGTCTTTTATCATACTACGAACACGCTAAGTACACGATCTTCTGGGTTAAAGAGAGATAAACTGAGTCCCTCATGAGGACATCTCATTCATATATTTTCTTATGACTCCAGAAAAGTCGAGAGAATTCAGTCTTAAGAAAGATAACACGTTCAGGATCAATTCAGATAAAGCTCGAAAAAATAGAAGGTGACTGCCGATTACGCTTGCTTAGCGAGCGTTCCTGCGAGGTCAGCAAACCAAGATAAAGAACTGAGATAAGGATTCGCGCGACGCTATTGGTAGAGAGAGGTTGTGACGGGGAGGGAGGGACGACGACGGGGAGGTGTCACAGAGGGGTATTCTGTAGGTTTCACCACGGTAGAATGATGGTCAGGCAGGGAGGGAAGAAATTCAACGCCAAAATTTTTTTATGGTAAATATTCATAAAAATCCAAGTAAAATTAAATTTTTCAAGAAAACGTGACGTGATAGAAATTTTTCATTTTTTTTAAATCAGCACAAAAATATACATAAAGTTCAGCTATCAATTCTCTTGGGGTTTTTTTCATCGCAAGTCTGTGTAATTAGTTAATTCTTACTTTTAGAAATTTGGAAACACTCCATTTCAACATTCCCCACATATATAGATCAAATATTTAGCACTAATTTTGGAGTGTTCCCTCTAAATTCCCAGCAAATTTAGTTTTTTACCACCCCTGAAGGTTTCTTTTTAATTTGACTCCCCTTCCCTCTCCTAATTTCAATTTAGGTACCAATTGAGCGTCAGTTGGTTTAAATTTCAAAAAATCAATAACGGCATCGTGTTTACCGGTCTTGAAAACCCCCAGACATAAAATTTCTTGAAAATTAACGAAAATAGCAATTTTCGAAAATGTTGATACCATTGTATTGTTTTAGAGTCAGCTGACGAGGATTTAAAAAAAAATTATAACAGGTTTGTGTTAAGCAGTGTTAAAAGCCGCGTGAAATCGAATTTCAGCACGATGGGACAAAGATTATTTTTTGGGCCATAATGTAAACATGGTGAATTTTTGGGGCTACAGATTTAGCCCCTTTTCACATTTTTTGGGTTAAAGATTTTTCACATCATTATCGAGATCCCATGAAACTCCATTATGAATTTCAACCTTCTAGTTCACTGGGAAGTACGAAAAAAACCTCTGGACGGCAAAACAGGCACACACGGCATGGATTTTATACTATAGAAGAGAAATTTTATCAGGTGTTCCAAAGTTTTTTTTCTGGCCCCTATCAGTTTTAATTAGTCCTGTCTAAAACAATGAATTAATTAATCCTATCTGGAAAAATAAAAAATAAAAAAGATATCAAAATTTATACTTTTATCTAAAAAAAAGTAAAATAACAATAAGAAAAAAAAATATATTCTACATATACCAATAATTTATACAAATAGTGGAAATGTGAATGCTAGTCTTCAGTATATGCAAACATTTTCTGAGATTCCAGGAACTTTCCAGGCCCTGTTTAGACCCGCAGGCCTGGGTACCCTGCACCTCCCTCTCATAGGGCCTGTCTCTAGGTATTGATACTATCCATCAAATGTGACAGCTAAATATCACATGATTTGATGTAGGAATTTTTTTTTTCAGCAACGTGTCTTACTAGCCGCTCGGGCCGTTGATGTGCTACCCAGGGATGATTATGGTTGAATTTAGAGGAAGTTTACCCGCAATTGCTTGGAGGGAGAGTGAAAAACAATCCTAAATACACTCAACCAGGATTATAAACCCCGATCTCGACGTTATTGGCAGTCCAGTCTATTGCGAGAGTGACGCCTTAGCGTAGGGGTCAGTAAAAGGTCGATCTCACGGCAATTTCAAGTCGATAGCGCAAGAAAACTATACCATCACGAAAAGGCAAGCTCACCTTGCATTATTACACCATGGTACAGCTTATAAGATAGAGCCACAGTGTAATCTGTCAAGGTAAGGCTGTTACCTTGCAGGATTCCGTTATGGTGTAGTTTGTAATATAGGATCATAGTGTAATACATAAAGGTAAGGTCGCTACCTTGCAGGATTCCGTTATGGTGTAGTTTGTAATATAGGATCATAGTGTAATACATAAAGGTAAGGCCGCTACCTTGCAGGATTCCGTTATGGTGTAGTTTGTAATATAGGATCATAGTGTAATACATAAAGGTAAGGCTGCTACCTTGCAGGATTCCGTTATGGTGTGGTTTGAAATATAGGGTCATAGTGTAATCCGTCAAGGTAATACTGCTACCCTTCAGGGTAAGCGGAGTGTACATTTTAGTTATTCAATGTAATTATTTTCTATAAAGGCAGGTACATAATTATTGAAGGAAATATTGAATTTAAGGAATATATACAAGATGTATATAAAAAGATATTAAAAAATAGGCTGGATGGAGGAAGGGGGATCGCGGGACCTTTGATATTAATGTAAAAGTGGATCGGGGCACCAAAACTGTTGCCAACCCCTGTCTTAGAATATGCGGCAAGCAAAGCGGGTGTATGACTATATTAAAGAAGTTTTTGTAACTTTTGTAACAATCAGTTACGGTCCTTTATACAAGAATCCTGGTTTAATTTTGATTTTGAATGATTATTTAATTTCAAAACAAATATATTAAAGTAATAGTTTCTTTGATTTTGGAATTGAAAACGCTTGCTGTAGCTTGGACGAATGCGAATTGCCAGGACGTGTTGTAAATCAGGCTTCCCTTAACCTTTCCCCATACCATACATAATCCATGCCCCTCAAAAAGGTCGAAACCTTATCTAGTATAACATGCTTTGTTGATATTTTATTGTGTTGATCCTATGACACCAACCTATAAAAACGTAGTAATAGTCTATTTTAAAGCAATCAACTGTTTTAGTACTTGAATTTGCTTTACAACTTTACAACTTTACTATGTCCAGCCTGTTCTGGGTCAGTTCTTTATTCAAGCCATATATTTTCCACTATCGGCTTGTTAGGCCGGTCATAGCTTCATATGTCTTACGATCTAACATAAGACTAGGACAGGCACAACATCCAGTCCTCAGCAGTCAATTTATCAATGTGAAAGGGTAAACCCATATTTTCAACAATGATAAATTTTAAGCCATGTCAGTCAGACACGCTGCCGACTTAGCTAAGGTGTCGGACTGTTTTAGTACTTAACTGATGATTTTAAGTTTTTTTAAATCCAGAATGTGTACCCAATAAACAATTTGTTGGAAGCATACAAGCAAAACAAAATTGAAAAAGATGTATGACATATTTAAAATGAAACCAAACCACTCTTTTAGAAGTCCCGTCCATCATAAAGTTTCATCTAATTTTCCGCGTGTCTCTCAGTGACAGTTTGTTAACTATTTCATATTCTTTATGATAATGCACATCAACGGACCTTGACTGAAAATACCATTTACGAAACAAACTTAGTTTCTGACAAAGTTTTAATACAATCTCCCCTTCGGAGGGGGGAAAAAACTAAATACAATATCCCGTCCAGTCATGAGAATGGGTAACAAATAGGCTCAGACGTGATGGAAAGTCCCGTGACATAAATACGGCATATGTGCTGCTGTATCATGTGTGAAAATATCAACAGCCATTACAGTTAAGGTCCTCTTACTTGACAAAATAAATGGTACGACACGATCGCAACAAACTTTCTCATATTGTATATTATGGCCTATAGAAGAAAATTTTCTTTAGTAGGTTTTCACTAAACTATTCTCAAGTAAGTTTTCCTCAAAAAACCAACACATCATATTGTTAATTAAAATAAACAACTTTTTATATAGAGATCTTAAACCAAATTGTTCAAATACTTTTAACAAATTTCAAATTTTGAAAAATAAGTTATTTGTAAAGTACGCTAAAATTATTTGTAATTTGTAAAAATAAAAAATTGTTCTTATTTATCATGAAAAACTATTCCTAGGTGCCCATTTTAAGATCATTCTCCAAGGCCTATTTTGAAAAATGTCAAACAATTTATAATTTATCATAAGTACACTATCATCAAAAAAATTATTTTAGAAAAATAAAAATATATTAAAATTGAACATGTAAAATAGTCGCTCGACACCAATTTTTATCAAAATCATCAAAGTTGTTTCCAGAAAAAAAAATCAAATTGTACAAATATCACTCATTAAAAAAATTACTGTAAAATATAATTTTTTTTAGAAAAATAAATATATAATTATTAATAATGTAATAAACTTAACAATGAACCATTTTGAACCAAACCGCAGGAGCCAATTTTTAAAATCTTCCAAGTTAAAAAAAAAAGTCAGTAAGCTACCGTTAGATGAATTTCCCCCCCTAAACCAAGTATACAGGATTTTCTTAGTGTAAAATATTTCCCAGATATAAATTTTAAAGAAAGTCGTTTAAGTCATTTTCAAAATATTTAGAATTTTCAAAAATCTCTCATCAGTAAGCTACCCTTTAATGAATGTTTAACCAAAAGCCAAATATATAGTGTTATTTAGGAAGTAATCTGGCGCCAAGATATATATTTTGAACAACATCATTAGCGCCATTTTCTAAAAATTTTGAATTAAAAATTCGCTCAACATAAAAGTGGGCCTACCATTAATTTTAAATTTGAGGGCTATAGTCTAAATCGAAAAAGTTCCCGAGGTATAGGCCTGTAAAACCTAAATATCAAGTTTGAACAAAATCTATCAAACCATTTTGGGTCCGTGGCCAGGGACAGACAGAATTTTAAAATCACATTTTTGGGTTAGGGTGCACATAAAACGTAAAGATTCATCATAATCTAAAGATCGGTTTTTTCACGATTACTGTACAGTATTTTCTCTTGATAGGAGCTACCAAAGAGAGTTGGTACAAGTTTTAAGTTTTAGAATACCCTAAATTTTCCCATTTTATTTCAAACAAAAATACATGCGTTTTTCCAAGTTTCTATTTGCAAATCAATTTTTAAATCTCATTATTTTCACTGTATATTAATTAAATTCTTGAAACAAGGTTTATTAAAGAAAAGTAAGTGAGTAATATTCGCAAAATTACAAGAATTGTCGATAAGATAAATAACTTGCACTGGATCAGACACTCATTATTTGTATTTAAAAACAGATTGAAAAAATATCTCACAATCTCGGTGACTTTACCGTGATTTTTCTCTGACTTTTCTAGGTCCTCCCTGTTTTTTAATTGCGTATCAACCCTTAATAGGTTGTAAAATGTTAACTTTTGACCGAAAGGATTTAAAAAATATATTTATTTTAGGTATTTAATATTAATTTTCTATGTAGGCGTACTTGGATAATTCAAAATATGGCTTACAAACTAACTTAACCAAGGTACATACCACGCAATAAACACATAGCACTAGTGCCAAAAATATATATCCTAAGGTTTACACAAAACTGTCGATAAATATTAATTAATTTAAATTATTTTAGGCACCAGGTGAAATTAAAACCAGAATCTGTAAGATCTGTAATCAGCCTCCCTTGCAACTCAACTTTAGAAAGTAGATCCTAAAGCTCTGAAACACTGCGTCAACATAAATTACGATATCCCTTGAAGCAAAAGGTAAATAATATCCATAGTACCTAAAAGAGCATGTAAATGGATGAAATTAGCTACTCCATAAAAATATTACGAATATTTTAAATGGGCAATAAGATACACAGCACCCCTTATTCCATTCGTCTTCTTCCCCTTTTACCCTCTCAAATTTAACTCTAAATAATACGGGTTTAAACGCAGAATCAGCAACTAAAATAAAATAATATAATATGTGCTGGTTTTTACAAGTATTTAAAGGGGTAGTTATTAAGAACAATGTTAATAACACACCCCTAAATGTTGTTAATATTCCGAACAATTATATTTATACACCCCTCAATGTTGTTAATATTCCGAACAATGATGTTAATAACAGCACAATATTGTTAATACTCCCTACAATGTTGTAAATACACCCACAATGTGTTAATACACCCCACATTGTTATCAATGTTCCCCAAAATGTTGTTAATATTTCCCACAGTGTTAGTAGTGTAAAGAACATCAACGTCAGAGGTCTATAGCCGTGTTTTGCCTGTTCAAAAGCCACATGATATGCCCAGTGCTTCCTTCTAGAGCTACCCATGGGACATCCACCACATCTCCTACCCCTTCAGACAAGTTTGAATGATAGCCGTGAAGGGATGGACAACACAACCCTCGTGGGATTCGAACTATTGTCATCTCTCCGACTAGCCGCATAAAGTCAGATCATCCAACTTGATGGAAAATGTAAAGGGAAAACTTTCGGTTCGACTTTTATTTGGATCTTTTTTACGGTGATTTGCAACAACAAGAACGCGGTAGGAAGAATAGTTTGGAATATGAAAGCATATTATTTTTTTAAATCAACATTGGAAACATTTTACAATATAATTAGTGTTATTTACAGGTATTGATAATATTTATCAAGAGGGACTGCTACATATCACATAAATTGGCGTATGAATATGTGGAGGTAATTTTAGTAATTTTTCGACTGTTCGCCGCGTTCTTACCGTTTAGGCCTAATTTTCTTAAGAGGAACTTTATCTGATTACGATTAAAAGTTACAAGGTCTAATTTTACGTAATAAAAAGTTAAATCATGTGAGATGCAGCTTTAACTTTTGATTATCAGTACCTATAAAATAACACAAACACAAATCTATAAATAGACCTATAGTAGAACCATAAATCTGTCTGCACGTTTAATTCTCTGTGTGTTTTTTCCCAGTAAACTCAAAAAGTACTCATTGAATCAAGACGGGAATTCTTCTGTTGTACTTCTTAATTTGCAGAGAACCATGGTATGCTCTATATCCTCACGTTATCTAATCAGTGAACGAAGTAGTATCGAAAAAACAGGGAGTAAGCAGTGAACATTCGTCGCGGCTGGTATTGCGGGTGCATAAGATAGCACGTAGTATGTATTGAATCTTAGTACGAACCTGAAACACTGCTCTCGACTAGGTTTCGTTCTTTTCTAGGCTTTGAAGTTATCGAATGTGTTGATGTATTGTTTAATGCGAGCGAAGCCGTGGGAAAATGCTAATTATATAGTACAATTTCAACCCACATCAAAATGACAGAAAATCTGATTTCTAAAGTACGTACAACTTAATTTATAGTAATGTCATCTACATCCGTAGAAAAAAATTGAGATAATTTAAAAAAATTACTGTGAAGTAGATATTATAAAGTGATGTGGACATTAACGCTGACTTAATTTTTATTTTATTATTTTGAGTAGCCTTTCATAATCGTTCGCTCATCACGAACTCTTTCGAAAACATGAACTAACCAACGTGCCCCTTATAGATTTTCATAGAATAAAAAGAAAACAAATTTCTGATGCCTTGTAAAACATAAACAGTAATTCAAAATCTGAGCTAATTTGTTCGTCAGACTTACTTTTGCCTATCAACATATTATTTTATGATTTCAAGTGGTAGGTCACGTACCTCTGGGGGTACGCGTATCACTGTTTGGAAAACAATGATCTAGCATTTAATGTCCAAACACATGGTTGTATCCGTCCAATACTTACAAATTAATAATCTAGATCCACGTCAGTAGCACCTAAATAAAGGCGTTTCTCTCGTCTTATTAGGTTTGCCGGTGAGGTTATCGGGTTAAGAACCCCTATGTATAGTAGAAGGAACATTTATAAAACACAAACATATTTGTAGCATTGATTTATTATTTCTTAGGAAAAGTGGCAATTACAGATAACATGACTTTACGTATAAATATATATTATTATAATTATTATTAGTATTATTATAATTATTTAGTGACCTTTATAACTACATAAAACGTTCCTTTCCTTTTAAATTGGACTGTACTGAAAGGTCTTATGCCATCAAATCATTCCCCACCTTCCTTACACGAAAATCTAGGTCAAAATTTTCTTCAAAAGGTTTCCTTTCTCGTTTTTTCCTCATTAGTAATGTAAATATGAGGGTATCTCGAACGGTTAATAAGGAACGAAACATCAAATAAACACACAACACAAACCTGGTAAAAAAAACACCTGATATTATAAATCCCACATCTTTATGGTAGTATTATAACGACCCTAACTTAAATATAAACTTATTTTAACTCTCTTTTCTTCCCCCAACAAATATTACTACCCGTCCAAGCAGATAGGGATGAAAAGAAGGTATCGAACTCAGGACATGATGTTCGTGGGGTCAAACCCAGCCGAAGTCGATGGATTTTTCTTGGGTGAAAATAAAATCCATGGCACAACTTTCTTCGGAGGGGAAGTAAAGCCATCGGTCCTAGGTCGATTGTGGCATCTAAAAGAACCCTGGAAGGTATGTGAAAATACCTTCCCTGAAAAATTAGTATGTCCTTTCAAGTCCGATCATATAAATTCAGTGTGGAAGGCAAGAAGTAACCATCACACTCTCTCAACTCCTCTAGTACATAGGATTTCCACTAGATGGTGCAGGCAACACTAACCAGTAGAAGGGCCGAGTGCATTCCTAGCGCCAGGTAGATATATATCACAAGATACATCAATAAGAAGAGAGGAAGGTAAACTTAAGATTAGATTCATCCTTATTTTCGTGGAGTTAAATAATACCCTAAATAGACCCGGAAAAGATTCGAACCCCAAACTATTGAGTCACTGGCCAATCGTACTATATGAGCCTGACATTAGTTCTATACTGCTCGGGTTTGAAGCTAGACCCTCCAAACGTTTAGTAAGCTAGTCCTCTAATCTCTAGACCTGTGTGAAAATGAAGAAAAGTCTACGTTGACTTAAAGTGTAAGTAATTTGTTATCTAATGTATGTATATTATTATGTTTAGTTTTATCAAAACTAGAATATATATTTTTTTTTTAGTTTGCCTTGGTTTAGATGTACAGTAAATAACAAAATTTAACCTCAAACAAACCTCCATACGAAACTGCTCCACGTTTAGACACACAAAAACAGAATAAAGAGGAAAGACTTGAAAAATAATGATCACTATCCCAGTCCCTCCACTGTAGTGATCACATCATTAAATATGTACAAACATCAAAAGGGTTGCACCGTATTTTAAGAGGTGGTGTGTTTGTGGCACAAACCTCAACCGCCCTCTCTCACCTTCAGATCTAAACCTGTCAGATATTCTTGTTCACACTTAAAACTCTTAGTTTTAACCACCCTCCTTTCATCTAGCGATGCCATTGTCTGCTCAGATCAAAGCAACGGGCTCAGAGTGTCTTATTAAAAGAGCTATAAGTTGTGGAAACATGTTGTACTACGCAAGGCTATATTTAATTTATTTGAAGTATTTAACGTGCACTTTATGAACAGATTAATTATATAAGGCCACGACTTTTAAACTAACTTAAATATTTTATTTTGATGGTCTAGTGACCTCAATCACGGCCTACTTCAGATGATTTATTTTTAATATTTGCGCATGCGTGGGAAGTCTTAAAACTTTCTAAATACAATACAACATTAGTTAAGAAACACTGCTATGTTAAGAAAAAGGTGGCTCACTTAGTGTGGCACTGAAATGCCGGTCACTTTTTTTTTAAAGTTTTTGTGGCTGGACTTGTTTATAAAGAGAATGTATCCGACGACAAGAAAAGTACCTACAGGCTGGACAGCATAATCTGATTCGGAAGAGTAGATTTCGAACCCAACTATCTACGCCTTGAAGTTTTACTTCCCCATCCCCTTCCTAGAAGAAAACTGGTGCACTTATTTCAAATTCACCCATCCCCTCTTGCTTTTTTGTTTTGGATAGTTTAAGTTTCTGATGGCCAGTACTGGTCCTAGAGTGTAAACAAGATAAGTAAAATATATCCTCAAATTTAGCTAGTTCAAACACTTTCTCTTATCCCTTCCCCGATCTCCACCCCCATGATTCACCCCCTATTAAAAATAACTAAGCACCCTCCAACATTTGCTTTATCTATTATCAGTAGCTATATTCTTGCAACTTTTGAGTTATATCATCCCTGAAGAGTTTGCCAAGTCGCTCCCCCAGCAAAGGTAACAGGAGGAGGGAAGGATTTAAAGGGGTCGTAAGGGGACGAAACTTGCTAATCAGAGCTAGGACACCGTAAGAAAATGTAAACTTGGCTAACTCCGCTTCATCATAGGAAGACGTTGAGTACCTGCTTAAGAAACTCTGGGGAATAAAGAGAGGGGTGTAGAGTAGAAGCAAAGGGCTGGGGGGGTTCCTTCTATTTGATCATCGCCTCGACAAGCTTGTCCTCCTAAACCCCCCCCCCCCTCTCACTCAATATGGTGCCAAATAAAACTTTTAAATTGGCACTAAAAAAATTGATTTGAGGGAAGCTACTCTTAAGTATCTTCCTCCCACCCCTACCCCCCAAAATCTACTCATACCATTTCTAGGGTTGGGGGGCAAAATTATTACTTGGGGGCAAAACTGTGCAAAATATGTGCAAAACGGGGCCATTAGCTGAAACCATTAAAATATTGTCGTCTGTAGCAATTATTATAATCGCCTCGTCAATGTGGTGATAAAGATTATGACAAACTTAACTTAAAAACATGGCAAACTAAGCATTTTAATTAAAAAGAGAGATTGTTTCATTCGTTTCAATACACATTTTTTTAATATTTCGATTATATTAATCAATTCACACATCTAGTTCTAAACATTAATGAATTTAGTTAAATGTTTACTTTAACGATGCTTAAGAAAGAAACTGATATAAACATTGAAAAGTTAAAATGTAATTAAATTGTCTTAAAATTGTTTTTATTCGCTTTCTCTTCACACCCGTTTCATACTAGCCGTCCAGGCTAACCACATATCCACACTAACGAGATAAGAATGAATAAGTAAGAATTTAATAAAAGTCTACCCACATTCGAAGTCTAAGTGCTGTTGCACACGTACCGATAATATCGGTGTCGGTGCCGGCGCCGATATCGGTGGTAGTGAGATTCCATGTATAATTCATTCACGATAGGTCTTTACCTGGATGACAGTTCAAAAATCATATGTTTAGGTTTTAGGTTACCAACACTTGTAAAAGAACACTGTTTTGTTATGAATGTTAAGTTTTTTAATTACATGTTATATTTTACATTTAAAATAACTTAAACTTAAGTTTTCTCACATTATTTCATTACTTT
>CABFWB010002320.1:23880-45659 GCA_902151455.1 Timema bartmani
TACCTAACTGAACCTAGCCTATGACACAACACAATACTAGCCCAGCCAAACCTATCATTACCTAACTAAACCTAGCCTATGACACAACCCACTCCTAGCCCAGCCAAACCTAGCATTACCTAACTAAACCTAGCCTATGACACAACACACTCCTAGCCCAGCCAAATCTAACATTACCTAACTGAACCTAGCCTATGGTACAATACAATCCTAGCCCAGCCAAAACTAACACTACCTAACTGAACCTAGCCTATGACACAACACAATACTAACCCAGCCAAACCTATCATTACCTAACTAAACCTAGCCTATGACACAACACACTCCTAGCCCAGCCAAACCTAGCATTACCTAACTAAACCTAGCCTATGACACAACACAATACTAGCCCAGCCAAACCTAACATTACCTAACTGAACCTAGCCTATGACACAACACAATACTAACCCAGCCAAACCTAACATTACCTAACTAAACCTAGCCTATTACACAACACAATACTAGCCCAGCCAAATCTAACATTACCTAACTGAACCTAGTCCATGACGCAACACGGCCATAACCTAAACAAGCCTAACCTAATTTAAGGTACAACAAAATCCTAAGTCCGTGCAAAATTAGATGAAAAGTTTTTGTTTTGTTCATGGGGATGAATTCATACGGTATACAGGGCCAAATTAGTATTATGGCTGGGTACTAAATATTATTGCAAAATAAATTGTGGGGCCGAGTTTGTATTTCCGCTAAAAATCCCTTCAGTACACGCATTTGGCAATCAAGGCCCAACATCTCCATCTCCAACAAATCAAACAAAGCGGGAATGGTGCCTTTTTACGTGTTACCAAAAGTGGGGTTAAGAGTAAATAGCCGAAGCTATATTAATGGTAATTACTTCAGTTAGATATCATATTCTGACAATTGAAAAATGACACCTGGTCCCGGGTTCGATTCCCGTGTCCAGGTGTCATTTTTCATTTTTCAGAAAAGTGGGGTTGTTTTTAAATGCAGGCTCAACAATTAAGTTTACTGCAAGAGCTATATGATATACCAAAGGCAGTGTTTGAAATATTGAAAAAAAAAACTTTTGTCTTCATATTTATATTTAGTTCTATGTAGGCCTATATAGTTTTTCCAGTGAGACTGATAAATATTTATATATAAATTTATAAACAGCTAGTCTCACTGAAAAAATATTTTCACTTTTATGTATACATATATATATGTACATATAGATATATATATATTTACATATATATATATCAGTTAGTCTCAGTGAAAACATGTTTTCATTTATATACCGTGTATCACTGGTATATAAATTTATACATAAATTAGGGATGTCAAACTCAATTCTTCGATACCCTCAATTATTACTGGTATCGAAAGAATCGATAATCGATCTTAATATTACGATTCTCAATACTTCTGATTCCTAGCTCTCAATGAAATTACTGACAACTAAGCAAAACGGAAAAATCCAGAATGATTAGTAATCGATTATTTCTATACTATTTCATTTGCTGTTAATTGCTATATATTTTGGTTCACTTAATTACCCTATTAGGTGAAAATACTTGTTTTGTTTTTAGGTTTTTTTTGCCATGCTATGAAGTAGAATAAATATGTTTGTATATGAGGTCGAAAAAATAATGAAATAGGAAATGTTCAAGAATCGAAATCAAGAATCTAAAAATCGAGGTTGAACTTAAGAATTGTAATCGAGAAAAACAGATGTCGTGATAGCTCTAATCTAAATATTTATCAGTCTCACTGGAAAAACTATATAGGCCTATTATAAGTGTGTGTGTTTGTGTCTGTGTATATATATGTCTCACTGTAAAAATGTTTTCACTTATACGTGACCTATAAATCTCTTAGGTTCACTTGGAAAATGTTTACATTATTAATATATTATCATGTTTCCCCAATCTACCTCCACACAAATGTGAGTACACTTCCTCTAAATCCAACATTCCCTTACTAAAAATATGTTTAGATAAAAATGGTTATCCTATAATTATTAACAGTAACCATATATTGTTCAAAATAACACCAACGAAACTAATAACCAAAAAATTATTTCTCAAAATAAAATAAACGTATATATATAAACTATGTTTTTTAATGTATTTAAATTTAAGAACACTTTGAAATATTTTTCCTACGTGCATTAAAATAATAGTTACATCAAATACATATTTCGTAGACAGTTATAAACCTATTGTAAAATACATAAATATTAACATAATATTGAATTTAAACTTTGTTTTAGTTGTTAAGTACGGTACACAAAGCCCTATTTTATTATGAGGGACTTACAATGTTTATATTATGTAATTTATTTTCTAAAACTAGCACGTTTAAAAGCCCGTATCAGCAATTAAAAAATAACATCACTAAAAATTATAATCATGCGAATTTAGCCCAATATTTCATTCACCTCATTACAAATTAACGAGTAATAAAAAAGACACAGGTTAGTTCAAAACATGTAAATAGAACAGTACTATCATAATACGAGTATAAAGCATCGTTTATTTCCATTAAATTTGACGTTACAATTTAACATGGAGGGTAACGAATTAAAACATGGATTTACATTCATTATTAAATGCCCATCGCACTGCCGATCAGACAAGATATTAGGTAAATCATTATACTAGAACCAGAAAATATATCTAGGTGCGATTTTCTGCATTTTTCTCTCGGGTCAGTTTAAAAAACAAATATTTTCAAAAGAATTATTTTTAAATTTTCTAGGATTTTTCTAAAATATGGTAAACTTGTTTCACTGATCTCAATTCCATTGTTCTAAAAATATAATACATTAAATCACTCAACGCTGCGACACTAGCCTCGTGGTATAGTGACTACGGCTGACCTAAATGCCCCAGGTTCGATTACCGGCTTGTTTCGGAGGATTTTTCTCGTAAGGGGAATAATTCCCGTAGTCACCAGGGTCTGGTTAGATAGGCTTAGGTTAGGTTTAAGATCTTCATTTGTTCCACCACGTCATATTCTGTAACAACATTCCTTCACCTCATCGGGACATGGAAAAAGCCTCCACGAAGAGGATGTGTGAATGTACAGTAAATTCAAGCTGTCCCTGAACAACGGAACATTACTGGATAATCTTTCCGAAAACCTTAAGGTTAAGTGCCACAGGAACATAACAGATTACGAAGCAAAGGATGCCCGACTTTTCTAGGGCACGACCGTGGTGGAAAATTTAAATTGTAAAGTAAAAACTCATTTAAACATAAGAACCCTATCTGACAGCTAGAAAAATTATAAGTCTACTTTCACGTATTCAAACTTCTAGTTGTCTGAAACTGTTACCTTTGATAAATATTATCAATACCTATACAATTTTACCAATATTATACAGTAGTAAGATATTATTAATGTTGATCGTAAAAAATATATTTTTTCTAAAAGTCCCTTACTATTAAAATTAGACTGCAGCTAGTGTTGGATATAGAGCTTATTAGTACTGTTTATAAATTGTATTTTCTGTATAAATTTTTCATAGATATAAGGAAAGTTTACAAATTACTTTTAATATTAATAGGATATCAATATTTATAAGTTTAATTTGAAAAAATCAATTTTATTTGATGAATGGTATATTTTTACTTTATTTTGACCCCTTGTAGAAAGGATTATTGTGATCACAAAAAAAAAAGTTTGAGTTTTCGATGGTGTATGTCGACGTCTCATAAAGTGGTATTCGCGAGGTTTTTGTCAGTTTGTATCTCGGCCTAGAGCCGAAACCATAATACCGATTGGGCTAAAACTAGGCATTTAGGGTTTTCATAAAGTCCCCCCGAGGAGTTTTTGGAATTATACATCTAAACTTAAAACCAAGGGTAGGTTACTGAAGGGCAAATTTCGTATAATCCGAACGGATAGTAAGACGCAGTGCTAATAATAATAATACTGAAGGAGGAAAAAATCGATTTTCTCAAAATTCACTACAACGATTTTGATTAAATTTTATATTTTGCCATTGTGTAGCAATACAAACAAAATGGAAACTCTAATTTTCCCATGAATTACTTTGAGGGTACTTTACATAAGCAGATATGAACAATTTTGATAACATCTCCACAACTATTTAAGATACGAAATAGCTTATGTAATGTTGTAGTACTATTTAAAATAACGATAGTTTATTTGTAATATCTTTATAAAAACAATGATTAATTTCTGAACCATAAGCAAATAGGAATATATATATATATATATATATTAGTACTTTGACAAATTAAGTTGATTGTTATGCTCTTTGGTAGACCGAGATGTTCCTATTTTCTCAATGTTTGTGTAACAGTGTATATTATTTCATTTGTGCTCTTTGGTGGAGTGTTTCTGCAACAATGTACTTTATTTCGTTTCCCCAATCTTAAGAGTTTCTTAGTGAATGTCTCTATATTAGGATAAAAATGAGAGAAAGTCTGTGCTGTGCACCGTACCATTTATTTTTCTTTCTATATCTATTGTTATACATGACCATGTAGATTAAAAAAAAAGTACTGCTCTACTTAATTTTAGAGTAACTACAGTATCACGGGCTTCATCCGGCCCGAAAAACCACCGATTACATAAAACCTGATATAAAATTCAAGGTGGTTGGTCTGGAGTAATTTAAAGGGGTGTGGGGAGTGGGGGGGGGGTGAGGAAGGGGCTGAAAAAAGAAACGGTTGATAAAATGAGGGAAAAGGGGAGTTGGGAGTAGTGGGACGGCTGACGTTAATTTTTCAACACAGCAGCACACAACACGGAATACACAAGCGCGCCAATTACACATGTATCAATCACGGTGATCACAATTAAATATGTAGATACGGATAATATACGCGGACTCTGGGGCCGGAACAAACACAATCAAATTTTTAGATTATTCCTTTCTTTTTTTTTTTATCTCTGTGATCGGCATCGATAGAGGGAGAGAAGGAGGGTTAAGTCCGTACGCTCCCGTAACTAAACTGTGTTTTTTTTTTATTTTAAAACAAATAAATTATTATCTTTTGATGGCTTACTCTAATGCCTTACTCTACCACCACTACCGGAATTGGTTAGAATTTATGGTGCGATCAATTGTTGAGTAATACACAAATTAAGAACACTTAAACTCATATTTATCGGTAGAATGGACTAAGGCGGGGATTTTCAACCCGAGTTACACGTAGGCCTACCCCCGAGGATTGGGTGGCGTATTTATTAGGGGTGTGCAACAATAATTTAGTAATAGCATTTTAATTTATATTAGATTTTTTTCTCCAAGTTAACCTAATTTAAACCTAACATCAAAATATTGTGAATTTCGTAACAAGTCCAAAATATTCATTAGCTTTTGTTAGTAATTTGTTTAATGTGTTTTAGTTTAAATATTAATCTTTGTGCTCTCATTAATTTTTTTTCTCTGTATTTTATATTTAAGATTCAAATAAATTTTACCTAAAGGACATATGAAAGTTGTAAAGTGTTTACAAAAAAAAATGTATATGTTGTTTGTAGTTGTACATGTCTGATCAAAACCACCCTTTCTAAGTTAAGTAATTAGATTTTCAAACACAAGGAAAAGAGTTTGGATTTATTTATTTTTTAAAAGGTCACTCATGTGGTACTTGATATAAATGTTTATTATTAAGGGGGTACTCACCAGTAATAAAGTGTAATTCTAGTTATTGACTGAATTGTCGGTGAAGGAGAGGAGAACCTGATTTGAATCCTGGTCGAGGATTTTGAGGATATTTTTTCCTTAATAGTTTCCTCAATCTTTCTCCACACAAATTTTGAGAAAATTTTCTCTCAATTCTATCTTGCCACAGTTGTGTAAAAATGCGGATAGCCCTATCGAGTAGTAAGACGCGACACACACATAAAATAAGAAATCTTTACGATACATGTTTTTCACTTTGTAAGAAAAGCATTCATCTTAAAAACAAAAAAACCTTATTCATTAAAGTTAAAAGAAAGATTTAAATTTTAGTTTTAGAATCTAGTTATTTCACATAAAAGTATATGTATTGAAAAAAGGTTTTAAAATAAAATACTCAAAAATCACTCTCACCACCATTTTTAAAAATTAATATTTAATTTTTTATTCGTGTCCCACAAGCCCCTTGGGATATCCGCATTTAATAACGCTAGCAAAAGAAGCTATATATAACCTATAATAAAATGTACCCACAATTGCGTGAAATGAGAATGGGAATAATTTGGGAAAATCCACTCTCAGTACCTTCATTCGGGATTTGAACCCCGACCTCCTCGTCACCAGCAAACCAGATCTAGACGATCTTGACGTTTGGTCGACGTGCTCACCTGTGATAATATATTTTGAAATAAATATAGCCAGATAACTGTTAGAAGCACCTTATCTGACGGTATAAAACGTAACGTTCATGTATCTATACGTCATTCCATGTATTCCGTTGTTGTTTCTCTAGATATATGGTGTCGATTTCAACATCTTTCAGATAAATTTAGTGACATTTTGAAAAGTTGTTTACTCTATATTTATTTGTTAGGAAGCTAAAATAAAAAGGCTCTTTACATGACAATCTACCTATACATAGTTCATTGTACGCTTCACGTCTCCATATAAATAAACATTGCGATGATAACTACTGTTGACATTTAGGTAGTAGATATTTGTAGCTCACCCTTTTATTAATTTATCCAACGAATAAAACAAATAGAATCCCTTCAATAATTCACACGAAAATTACAGCGCTTGCATACAAATCTTGCAGCTAGTATTTTTACGATACAAGTTGATTTATAGTGTGATTGCCATTAAAGGAAATATATAGTGGGATCTTGAGAGGAAGGTGGTTTTAGAAAATAACCAAATGAAAATTGCAGTTAACATTGAAAATTGTTTTTACGTTATTATTTTAGCAAAAAATTTCTTATTATTGTTATTATTTGGGGTATGCATTCTGAACAGACTGACTTTATTTTTAAAAAATCAATTATTTTTTAAAATATATTTGAAATTGGTAGGAGAGTATTATAATTATTATTTAGCACCACGTTTTACTACCCGTACGGGTTATACGCTTAAGTGCTAATTACGCTAATGGATTAGGAATTGGGAAGGTTGAATTTAAAGAAATTGAACCCGCATTTGCGTGGAGTGAGAGTGGAAAACCATTTAGGAAAAACCACCCAAGTTATGCCGGGATCACGATCAACTTAAACTTAACTTAACGTAACTTAACGTAACTTAACGTAAAGAACCTCCTTGTGTGTTTAAATGGAAGCGATCACGATGCACTTAACTTAACGTTGACTTGCAGTTAACTTAACGTAAGAGATGTCCTGGGAGGTCTTTTACTTTACTTTACGGTACTTGAAGGGTATCACGTGATCTAGCCAGCCAATCATTATGCGAGTGACGTCATCAGGGATATTTAGTAACTAATTTGTTGGTATTATGACTAATGTTTACTCTTTAGCGTAAGTTCTAGTGATCAGACATTGAAACAAAATAATTACACTAAAATAGGAAAGCTAAATTTATATAAAAAAATTGTAATAGATATTTATTATATCGATTGAAAACTATAAACATTCACAGATCATCACTGTAAAACTAGTACAAATCACAGATCATACTCTAGAATGAAGATGTTTGGCTTGAGTTGTTACGTTAAGTTACGTGAATCGTGATCACACATACGTTAAGTTAACTTTAAGTTAACGTTACGTTAAGTTACGTTAAGTTAACGCTAAGTTGATCGTGATCCCGGCATTAACCCGACCGAGATTCGAACTTCAATCTCCCCATCCTCAGTAGTCGAGCTCAACATGACTAGGGCGTTAGATAACTACACCCTGAGGCCTGTAGGAGAGTATCAATTTAAAATATTTATAGGAATGAAAACAAATTTTAAAACATAACCTAATGTTTGTATTGAAGTTGAAGTTTTTCACATCCATCATGATTTATTTCGTATATAGTCTTTTATTTAAATTATGTAATCATCCTAGATTTTTAGCCGTGTTTAGCTGGCTTTGATTGATTGATTGACCTTGTTGTGAGGTGGAAAACGAAATGTTATAGATTAAAAAGATTTAGGCATGTCAACGGTTAGTTGACTAGGACATAAAGAGGATTTGTATTTGAAAATACGTTATGAAAAAAAAAATCCTGGAACATAAAGGGGTCAATTTTTTTCGCAACCAAGTGTACACATTTTCAAAGTGATGTCTCTACGCATCAGTGCCCTGACAGACAGAATCGAAACAAGAGACCCTGGGCGAACTAATTACCAAAGTGACGGTATAGCACTAGTTCAATCACTGGCGCAAATAAAATAGGGAGTAAGGAGGGATGGGGGGGAAAAAATTGGCATTGCAAATTGGGACGATTGTATTGAAAAAAGAAAAATTGTCCTATGTTAACTGTTCTGAAATTATAATTGGCACGATTTTTTTTAATACCTCGTGTTCGTTTGATTTTTTTTTTTTTCTGCTCATATTTTGTTGGTGGAATAGTTTAGTGAAGTAACACAAAATCAAAAAAGGATTTTTTTTAAGTTACTTTAATTTTATCTAAAATATTTTTGTTGAGATTGTAAAGGAATATCGTACAGAAACGATTCAAATAAGAAACTGCTTCGGTGGCCGCGTGGTCTAACGCGCTAGTCTCATGTTGGAATAAACTGCCGAAGACGAGGAGATTGGTGTTCGACCCCAAATCAGGTGTACTGTGGTTGGTTTTCCTAAATGGTTTTGCACTCTTCCTCCACGCAAATGCTGGTGGATTTCCTCTAAATTAAACCTTCCTAATCCTCAACTAATTAGTGTAATTAGTACATAGGCGTATTACTTAGGTTTTAAGACACGGTGCTAGAAAAGACTATAACATTAGAACTTATATTAAAGGCAAGTTTCAGTCAAACTTAGTACGCCTCAAACCCGCTTCGGTGGCTGCATAGTCTAAAGCGCTACTCTCGCAATAAAGTAGACTGTCTATGACGAGTAGATTATGGTCCGATTCCAGTCGGGTGTACTGAAAGTAGTATTTACTTAATGGTTTCTTAGCCTCTCTCCACGCAAATCCGGGTACACTTCCTCTGAATTTAACCATCCTCAACCCTAGCCCATTAGCGTAATTAGTACATTAGCGTATAGCCCTAATGAGTAGTAAGATGCGATGCTTTAAAAAAAAGTATGCCTCAAGTAGGATGCTCCACTAAATATAGGATGACACCTAATTAGACAAGAATGGAATGGGTTTGTTTCATATGCGAAACTGGCCCTTTCCATTCGAGTTTAGGTAGGTGTCGTCTTATTTTTAGTCTCGCGCCACATTTGTGGCGTACGATTAGAGATAGGGTAAATTCGCTTTTGCGAAAAACCCGAAAAGAAAAAAAAGGGTCGAAAATAGGGTATTTATAAGTTTTCTTTGCGTTTCATGGTATTTGAAAGTGTTTAAAGCGATTTTTATTTCGTGAATTAACGCAAAAAAAACGTGATTTTGAGAGTAATTTAGCTAAATAATTCTATTTTGCGAAATAGACGCGAATTCCCTGAAAATGCTGTGCATTTAAATAAATTGCTGAGAATTTCTATAAAACGATGTTTTTCAGCGGAAATAAGTGATTAAAAAATCATTGAGTTTCACTCGTCTGTGTGCTTCAGCTCGGGTTTTACTTGCATCCTGTGCCTTCCACAGCCCATCCGGCTAATCGCCACATTCCGTTAGTCGTTGCTTTTATCATAAATCCTTTGTATAGGCCCTAAAAACATTGACGAAAGACATTTTTACCTATTTTGCTACAAAATGCTAAATTATGCCACAAAACGCTAAATTTCCAATAATTAATGCTAAAAAAAAACTGAAAATTAATGCTATTTTACCGTATCTCTACGTACGATGAAACTAGCCCTTAGTATAAAACCTTTTGGGCTTTTCTACACATGTATTTTATCACGTGCCAGTCCATTTTTCATAGAAAGAACCTTATCTGACAGCGACCCAGACATTCACCAAACATACAATAATACATTTCAAACCAAATGTATGTCTATAAAGCATTTTTAATTTATATAATACAACATTATCCTTGAATGGGTAGGTGTTCGAATCCCAGTTGAGTATACTGGGGGTAAGGGATTTCCATATTTGAAGTATCACTGTAGTTCTCCCGTCTTCTGTTCATGCTGACGCAAATACATTTACTTTAAAACTAACCTCCTCACTCCCTTTAAATTAAGCTGTTAATAGCTTACCTTATAGCTAACCTAATTTAAGAGAGATTTTAGAGTTCTCCTAGTGACAAGACGGTTTTTACGATTAATATATCGGAAATATATAAGCGCATCTTTACCAGATGCTTCAATTGCAGAACCGTATAACTGATGTTAGATGGTATCATGGATAGTCTAAGACAAACAAAATTGCATTCTTTTCTAAAGAAAGCATGATCTAATAGTTCATAATTATATATTATCCAAGTTTAAAAGTGTTGCAACTCATAGATTATTATTATTTAGCACCGCGTATTACTACCCGTTCAGGTTATACGCTTAAGTACTAATTACGCTAATGGTAAGGAATTGGTAAGGTTGAATTTAGAGGAAGGGAACCCGCATTTGCGTGGAGGGAGAGTGGAAAACCATTTAGGAAACTCCCCCCNNNCCCCCCAGTTCACCCGACCGAGATTCGAACCTCGATCTCCCCGTCCTCGGCAGTCGGGCTCAATATGACTAGCGCTTTAGCCAACAACGCCAAAGAGGCGGGTAACTCATAGATTAATTTTCGACTTTATTTTGTTGTTGCAGTATTAATTGTAGGAGAAAAATTTACATCAAGACTTATTACCCGTCCAGGCTATACGTGTATTAGGCCTAACACTATTGGGTTAGGGATGAGGAAGGCATAGTTGAGGGTAAATGTATCCCCATTTGCTTGAAAGAAAAGGGGTAAGCCATTTAGGAAAAATAATTCTCAGTACCGGGAATCATATTCCGACATTACCATCCCCAACAATCCAGTTTAGTGGGCAATTGACGCGTTAGACCACGTGGCCCCCGATGTGAGTATAATAATAATAATTATTACTATGGGTACTAACAAGCACTTACCAAGCGAATTCATTTTTTTCAGAATACGCACACAAATTAACTTAATTAGTATAGACACGTCACAAGATCACCTGGCCGTCAATTCATCACCCACACATTTTATGCACATGTTGGAGATCAAACCCAGCACACTTATTGGCTCAGTAGGCTAGCTCACTCATTATAAAGTGATTTGAAGGTGTAGACAGCTTCTTACCATTCCTCTTAAGGTAAAATGATAAGAAGGGTCAATTTTAAAGATACTCGCCATGATCTGCGTGAATAATTAATAATTTAAGCTCCACCGGGGCTAAAAAAAAATACATACACCCCTTCGATGGGATTGAACCCGAACCTCCTGAGTCCTGGTACTACAGTTAGCCATACTTGCGACTTATTTTAAAAACTGTTTAATTCTTACTTTAAATAAAAAGAGAGCGCTCACGCTGGTATTAAGCAGGTCCTTTTATTTGTAGTGCTCATAATTTGTGCGTAAACCCACCCAACCCCTCCCCCTTGCCTTCTAGCCCTTCATCATACGTGTACATCTGTAAGGGTGGTGACCCCCTCCCCCACTCTGCCGAAATTCTAGAGTGAAGAATTGCTTTTCTCTTACCGTGGAAAAGTTAATTTTGTTAACAGCTTCATCCTCCCGGGCTGTGCTCGAGAAAATCCCCGTGCCGCCTACCAGTGTTGCCAGCCTACTATATTTCTCTCTCTCTTTCTTTCTCTCTCTCTCTCTCTCTCTCTCTCCCACCCACACACACACACACACACACACACATACACATATACTCACGCACGCGGAACAGAACATCCAGTAATTGTGTTACGCAACAACATACTCTCAAATGATGATCTATGATGGCAGCCAATTTAATCAACATCCTTTCATATATTAGATCCGGAGACTTGGATTATGGAAGAAGAAGAAAAAGAGCGATAAAGAAAAATATGGTATCTTGCTCAAGTAGCCAGAAACGCGTCTGTTTTATAGTTTAAACCTTTTGTGATGTTTTTCTTTTCGTTGGACGCCCTTTATAATTTAGTAAGCACCCTTCCCCGTGACCAAGTTGTTGGGGAGGACCTCTTTATTTCTAGGAGGCCTTGTATTGATACGGGATGAAAATTAAAATAACACATTTTACTGTGGGTTCGTTTTATTGAGGTAGGTGCACACGTGGTCACATTGGATAGTATCGCTTCATACCGGCTAAGAAAATATCCACGATTTTAGTTTTTTTCGCCATTTTCATACAAAAATATGTATAAATGAGCCGATTCGGTGCGATACAGACAAGTGTGTGCCAACATCAAAACAATTCCAATTTTCATAGGAAGGGCATTTAAAAAAAATACTAACACTCATTCTTTGGCCAAAATTAATAAACTCTTACTTGATCATTTGTGTTATTTTATAGGTATCTATCAAAAATAACAGCTGCAGATCACATTACTTGACGTATGAGCCCGTGAAAGTACAGTACATTCGCCAATGGAGTGGTGCTAACTGACAGCAAAAGAGTTTTATCGCAAACAATGGTTGAAAGTCATTATGTAGAACTAATTATTATTTTCTTAGTCATACAAGGTGAGTGCAGTTGGATTGGGATATCCAAGAAGTGTATGTGGAAAAACTCGTATGAACACAGTCAGTAATGAATGGGTGCTGAAGGAGTTCGGTTTTAAAGGGAATACAATAGGTCAATGTGAAAGAAGCGTCTTACCTTAGACTGGGCATGTTTAGAGGATGAGTGTGGATCGAGTAAAGAAACAAATATATTATAGGTGTATGACCCAAAATTAATAATATAATAACTATATATATATATATAAGTAGGTCTTTTTAAACCAAACTTCGATCAATGTATTAAATATAAATTAAATGTATATTTTAAGCACAGTGTTTACTCAAAGTGTGAAATTTTGTCAACTAATGGAACAATTTTTAGAAAAACCAAATGATGCCAAGATTTCATATTTGGAATATTAGAAGTACTTGAGGAGGTTTATTAATTGAAATAAATATTATTTCAATGAACCTTCAATTAATTGCGTAAACTTTTGCCAAATAAATGCAATATTCAATTAATTATTTTGTATACTTAAACGTGTGTAAAAAGGAGTGGATAAGAAATGTATACCTTCCAACAAACAATATATTTCCAATATGTTTCCACACGTCAACTGGGCTAATAGCGTGAATAATTGTCACCCACACGCGGGTTATGCCCATCTCAGTGGCAAAAAATATATAATAGAGATAAGAAGACCGCGTGATCTAAAGCGTTAATCTCGCAGTAGATTAGACTGCCGATGACGGTGAGATCGAGGTTCATATCTCACTCGGGTGTACTGAGGGTAATTTTTACTAAATGGTTTTCACCTATACCTCCACGCAAATGCGGGTACACTTCCTCAAAATAAAGCCTTCCTTATCCATAAAACCATTAGTGTATTTAGTGCACAAGTGTATAACTCAAACGGGTAGTAAGACGCACTGATAAAAGAAGAAGAAGAAGGAAATTCTGATAACTTACAAAGCCCCCACTCGATCTGAAGTTCTTGTTACTGGGAGTTTGGTTGAATTCCTAGACCAGACTATAAATACTGCCCTAACAGAATAGAGTAGTCAACCATAAATCTAGGATCACTAGTTCAACGAAGATATTTATTATTTGTTCACTGGTTTTTCCTGCTTTCCAATTATCCCATTATAACTGGATGTGAACAGGGATAATATTACGTCTCAAGTAGAAGATGTACTGACTCAAAAAGGCTAAAGCATAGAGGAAAAGGCCAAAAAATTGAGAGATAGCTATATGAAAAATATTGAGAAATTACAAAACAAAGTGGAGGACTTAGAATGCAAATTTAACAAAGTCAAAAATAAAGAAAGTTGATAGTCATGTTTGTCATAATAGTGTCTTGTTTAGAGGAATGAGTGAGGAGATGTTATCTTCAATTCCCAAATTCAAGGGGCAGAAAGGAAATATTTCAGCAATCCAATAAATTCTAAAAGTGATGCGTACTTTGGAAGGGGAACGATTTAGTGAAGCGAATAAGATTGCTATTTTGTTGTCAGGATTAAGAGAGGAAGCTAGGTCCTGGGCGAATTCTGTAGAAGGAGAATGGGATACATTTGTGCAAGCAAAGAGTGCTTTGTTGGGAAAATTTTGGTCACAGGTAAAACAATATAGTTTTTTGCAGCAGATTTTCAATGGTAAATACAAAGTTCGAGCAGGAACTATGTGTGGACTATCTTCACAAATATAAGGTACAAGTAAAGTACTTGAAATACCCAATAGAGGAAGATAGGCTCATGGGGCATTTAATATATCATTTTCCTCAAAATGTACAGGATGCTCTCATTGGCGCGAATTTACAGGACCTTCAAGAAATGGAGCGGGTGTTAAATGCATTTTATGATATATGTCAAAGAACTAGAGAGTGGGAATATTTAGGAGATGTACAGGAACATAATTCAACACAAAATTGGTACTTATCTTCAAATTCAAAAAGAAGTGCAGGGAGAGAAAGTAAACCAAATTGGTCAAGTTTCCAGAAATTTAAGGGTCAATACCATCCACAGGGACAAGGTAGAACAAAATGATCAGTTTCAGAGAGAAAGCAGGACACCACCTCCATCACAACACTGGGAGAGAGGGCAAGGAAATAGCAGAGGAAACCAAGACAGTGGTCCACGATTCAACCAGGGACAGTGTAGGCAATATGATCACAATCAGGGACCGAAGGGGTATAATCAGTTAATCAGTATTATCACCCACCAAGGTACAGAGAACAAAGAGACATGGGAACCCAAAATACTAATCAGGGACAGAGGCAAGATGATGGAAGAGGTCGAGTGAGAACTTTAATGGCAGAGGTGTATCAGCCTAAACATTTGGATGAAATTAAACCTTATTTTGAGAAAGTGACAAAGATAGATGGAAAGTAGGGAATTATGGCTGGAGTAGGAATAGGTTTTGTCTCTTCATAATGATAAAACTCTTATTAGGATTTTACCATGAGCTTAGTAAATTTTGCTTTAAACTTAGTGTGTATAGTAAAAATCTTTTAAGATCCTCTTGCAATGTGAATTTAACTTAGGGTATAATTCTACCCAAATATGGATAGTTTATATTTTGAATGTTATTAAAAAAACCTGCCAATTAAGTCTGAAATGTCAGAAATCTTATATTTTGTGTTTTGTCAAGGGTTTCATCCTAATTATGTGCAGTGCAATGTGTAGTTTTTTTTATGTTGTTTATTCTATTATATTACCATGTGAGAATAGTGTGCATATAAGAAGGCTAGCTAAACTCTAAATAATAATTCTTTTTTATATCACTAGTCTAGTGTGTTATATCAATTAAAGTGAGACTAAAACCTTTCTGCCATAGAACATTAAAATCAAAAAAGGAAATGGCAAAACAAGATGAACATGCTTAGGGCTGTTAAGTGAGAAATTTTGAAGTAAATGATAAACATTTTAAATTATGTCAAATGATTTATGAACACTACGCAACTTAGCCTGCCGCTACTCTATGTAACCAATGCATAGGTTTTCTAGTTTTTTTAATATATAATATAGATGTGTTATGAGATGCGCAAAGGGCTCAATGTAAAAACAAGCTGACCGAATTACTTCCTGACTTATTTTTCTTCTAAAAATTACCAAGAAAGTAGGGGAGTACTGTAATGATCCTGCTTTGTTGCATAGATTCTTTCAGGTGATTTTCTTTTTGTAGTTTGAGTTCATTAAGTGTTGTATCATTTTTCTCACTTTTAATTTGGCAGTCTAGTTCGTCACAAACATCACAGGTGTCATTGTCTGGCAAGTGGAAAGACAAGTTAAAGTCTTCATTAAAAACTTTGGTATAGACCCATTTCTTCACTGGTTTAATGTTTTCTTTCCCGCGCTCATCTATATACAATGAGTACATTATAGAAATATTCAAATGATTGCCTAAATATTTACGTTTTGATCTTTCTCTGCTGTAGTGGCTTTGATACACAGGGAACTTAGAAATGTGATTTTTAATCCTCTCCAAGCTATCACTTGGTAATTTATTTGCTGGAATATGCTTCCCCCTAAGATCTGGTGTCACCAAACCAGACTCACTGGCTTTTTTTTTAAGGCAACTCTCATAAACATTTCAGAAATGGAAAGGGTATTAAGGAAAAAGGTTTTGCAGACTACTTCCTCTTTATGATGTAAGTTTAAAAAAATGGATTGCTCTCGGTTTTGCTTTTTCTTGTACCATCTCGAATCCGTTGCCTAACAACAGGTTTCGTTTTTATAGAAGACACTACAAATGGTCTTTTTGAGTCCCAGCTTCTCTCAGCATTCCAATAGTCAGAGTGTATTTTCAAACGCTGCTCCTCTGTAAACTTCTGATTGCATTTTAGACGACAAGTAGCATGGCAGGGAGGCTTTATAGATTTCTCATGGGTGACATTTTTTTTATTAACATACTCTTTTCCGCTTAGTCTCTTCTTCTTCCTTATATTCTTTTTCCAGTTTTTTCATTTTTTACCCTTTTCTTGCCTTTTTCGTTATTTTGCGCCTCAATATTTTCATTATCGTATGAATCGGAGTCACTGTAAGGGACTAAAGGAACTGGATTCAACACCAGCTCTCTCAGAAGCAAGTCAGAAGCTCCTGCAAAAGAATCATTTGAGGAAGACTCACTGTCTGATGCTGTCCCGGGAACGAAAGTTGGATCATCTATAATCTATATCGTTGTCTTTCAATAACTCATTCTCAGAACCGAACCACTCTTCATCCTCAAAAACGTTTAGGTCTTCGGTGACAACTTCTTCAGTAGAAAGAACTCGATCTTCAGGTCCTGAAAAAAAAAACTAAATTTAGATTAAAAGATTAAACAAGTTAGATACTTGTTGATTAACAATAACAAAATAGATTAAAAAGTTTGTCTAGTGTTTGTTCTAGTTTGTCACAAACATCACAAGTGCCATTGTTTGGCAATGAATCAAAAAAGAAAACTTTAAGATATACCTGCATGGAAGTAAGATTGGTCAAGTTCCGTTACCTGACCACCAATTTTTTTATGCTTGAATCCAGTTAGGCTAAGTTAGGTTATGTTAGCATTAATGTAAACTACTGTCATCATTAACAATAACGTAGGTTACCTTAACCTAACCGGGGGACTGAGATTTAGAAAGATGTTGGCAGTTAAACCATAGTAAACTCGAACATTTACCCACAATTATTTAACTATAAAACTCTAACCTTGTGTAGGCATCAGCGAGATCTGGTTCTCAGCTTGTAGTTCAAATAAGTGGTTTCATACACGTTGTTCAAAATGAACCTCCGCATGTTCTTCAAAGTGGTCCTCCACATGTAGTTTAAAGAGGTCTTCATTATGTTGGTCTAAATTATCTCTCGCAGTTAGTTCAAACTCCTCAGACAGTGTGTTGTTCACAAAATCAGGATTCAACGCCTGTAAAAAAAAAAAAAATAATAACACCTTAATATTGTCAAACGGTGCGTGTGCAATACCAGAACTTTTAGGCCTATTAATAAACTAAAATGTTTTGTATGATATTATTCTATATTTGATGTTCAGTAGGAAAGGTCACTAACACAGTGTAGTATTTAGTTTTAGGCCTAAATAAAATAATTTGCTTAGGTACCAGTTAGGTGTCATGAAAGTTACATTTAGGCTTAATTTTATTATTTGGCTGCAGTAAGAAGCAGGGAGTACGTGCCTTAAGTGTCTTGAAAATTACTAAGATGTGTTTGGAGGCTACGTTTGATTGGGTTAGGGCTAGGCTAGTAAAGTTTAGCGTTTGAGGCCCAACTTGGGAACAGGGTGAAAAGAGATTGGCCTTGTCAGTAAAATGCCTGTAGGTCTAAGCGCTTGGTGTCAAAGAAAGATTGCCACTTTACTCAAAGAGAACTGAAATTCTTTTGGTCTAAGTGTGAACTTCTGAGTTGAGTCAACATTTCACACATAAATAGGTCTACCAAGGTTTTGCGCTTAAAAGAGTAGCAAAGGGAGAAAGGATGTAACAATAATAAAATTTATAATGTGGTGTGTAGGTCAGTTACTAACAAAGCTTACGTCTCAAACTCTAATTATTAACACTGGTTAATAAATTGCATAAATCTAGTGAAACAGTCATGATAAATGAATACTTACCCTTAGTTCCGTAAGTGATGGAGCTGAACTCGTTTCTTTGGAAACACTACTTGACACTGGATCTTCTTCTTTGTCATAATTTAAGTTATTATTTTGTAGTAAAGATAAAATTAACCTGCCTCTGCTATTATTACTCATTTTAAATTTCTCTTCAACTTAATTACACTTACAACATGTTTCTCTCATGACATAACCTCAAAATACAGTTGCAGTAAACAACACTGCCACACAGCTGACTCTGTTCTACACAGCTGAAAAAAGGCGCGAAGGACTTGAGAGTATGCCTTACTCATGAACATAACAGCCAGTATAACGTAAAAGTCAAGCTGTGGACTTGCGTGTTAATGTATTGTTAAAGCTTCAGAGTCACAATAACGTAAGTGGATTTACGTTTGTCTGTCTCAATCATAGGTTAGGACTTACGTTCTTACAACCCTTATAAAATACAAAAGGCGATTTTTCAATGGACTTAAGTTGTTATGGCTTAATGTTGAATCAAATTATACATACAATGATGTAATAATCTTAAAATCGTAATATTTGGACTTACGTTCGTCTGGTCCCGAGGTACAGAAATATATATATTATATATATATATATATTTCTGTACCTCGGGACCAGATGAACGTTATATATATATATTATATATATATATATATTTCTGTACCTCGGGACCAGATGAACGTAAGTCCAAATATTACGATTTTCAGATTATTACATCATTGTATGTATATAATATATATAATAGTATATATATATATATAATAATAATTTTATAATATAATGTTCCTAAACCGTAGTCTTTGCACGTGTACGGAAGTTTAGCAACAACAGTACAGTGCGACTAATAAATTTGACACAAACTGAATTTAATTACTCCAAAAAGCTATGAAACAAAGCAGGATCATTACAACTTATGGCTGCTGTAAAAGGTTCCCACACTCAAAGAAGTCAACCATAAGTTCCTGCTTGCTGGACATACTCACATGGAAGTTGACGGCAAGCATAGTGGGATTGAAAGAGTAAAAAATCAAATAAAAAACCACACTGTTTTTACCACAAATAACTGGGCCAATTTTATTGCTTCATGCTCTAAAAAGAACCCCTTTGTTGTGAGAAGGATGCGTCTTGAAGACTTTGTAGATTTTCTTTACTTGATGAAAAAAGAAGCCCCGTTTGTTTCAAGGAAGAAAAACACAGATAATAAACAATTTTTGATATCACATGCAGTGTGGTTACAGCTTCGTAAAGGAGATACCAAGTTGTACTACAAGACCAGTTTCTCGGATGATACTTTTAAAACTGTCGATCTCAAAAGAAAGCGGAGAGAAGAAGGGATTGTTTTGCCGGTGGCAATCCCACCAATGAGATTAACCAAAAGAAAGATAAGTAATGAGAAATACAGAGACCTCATGAATGTATTGCAATGGGTTCCTGAAGAGTACAGATTCTTCTTTGAAAACATTCCACATGGGTAAAAGGAAGGGAAATTTCCTGAGGATGACTCAACCGCTCTAGATTAGTAATTTTGGTTATAATCTGTAGATTTTTTCAGCCTTTAAAACCATAACACCATTTGATGTATACACTTTTTGTACAGATTTATTTGAATATTAAAAATATTGTTACAATGATTGCTGTGTACTGTTTATTAACACACCTTGTCATAGTGCTAAATCCTAAAACGATTTTATAAGTACAGCCAAAAAAACGTAAGTCCAGTCCGGACTAAATAAGGCGTTGATTCTAAAGGAAATACCTATAAATGGGTTAAGTATATACAATTTTAATAATGTCAATACTTTTTTTCTGGATAATTCAAGTGTTAGCTTTGCAGCCAGACATAGAGTTCATTTTTTACAGTTTTTGTGCTCTCCTGAAAAGTTGGCCTAGTGTGACTTACTTTAGTCTGGTTCCGAGGTACAGATTTATCACTGCATCTTACTATTCCTTTGGGTCATACACCTATGTATTAATTACGCTAATGTTTTAGGGATGAGGAAGGTGGAATTTAGAATAAGTGTTCTCACATTTGCATGAAGGGAGAGTTAAAACTCATTTAGTAAAACCACGCTTAGTACACCCGAATGGGATTTGATCAGCGGCCTTGCTCCATTCGTTCAAAAAACTTTAAAAAGTAGGCCCCTATATTGTGTTAAGAATTATTATATCATGTTTTTTTATCGCCATGTCTTACCACCTGTTTGGGTTATGGGTGTATATGATAACTACTCTAATGGGGTAAGGATGAGGAAGTAAATATTTTAGAGGTAATCTATCCCTATTTGCGTGAAAGGAGATTAAGAAACCATTTAGGAAAAATCAACCTCAGTAGGCCCAACCAGGATTCGAACCCTGATCCCCCCATCATCAGCAGGCCAGTCTAACAAGAGAGGGACACCTTATACTATTCGGCCACTGAGGCGGGTCTATTCCATTTTAAATTAACTCGTAAGTCATGTGCAAAACCCCTTTATCCCTTGATACAAACTCACAATATCCATCCTTTTGGAATCGAATTATGATTAATTGGACTTTTTGTATTGACCAATTTAACAACCGAGCCACGAGAACGGGCTAAATAATTTCCCGGGGATGGAAAAACTCACCTTGAGCCATGGCCCGAGTGCAAATAAGGTATCATAACAAATAAGAATTTATGATTAAATTGTGGTGCTCGGAAGTGCGCGTCACAGGGAAGAAGATTAAAAATTCAGCTATGGAAGGAATGAGAGGGGAGATACAAATAGAAGGGGAAGGCAAGTCAGAGTTTGATGAATGGTAAAAGGTAAGAAGGCATGCCCAGCTTCATCCCCTTCCACCCTATCCTGTACCCCAGAATCATCACATCTGCCGTCGACTCGTATTCCAATTTCATTTCTTGTGAGTCGACGGAAGTTGATTTCATCGAGCTGTGTTCTTCTCCATTTTGAAAGTTTTTATATAGGAGAGAAGGGGGATGGGAAACCCACCTTATATTGTGTTGTTGAAAATAAAATTAATAAATTGGTTGAAGAACTTCTATATTTATTTTACTTTTACCATTACTGGTATTTATATTTATTTTAAATTTTAATAATCCCGTATCGTTCTTTTGCAGCCGTGAATTAAAAACTACATTATTTTCGTATTATAAATTTATATAAATAAATGTGTAGAGAAAGATTAATTGATTTTTAACTGACCAAGCAAAGTGAGGTTATGTTTTAAGTTGACCATTTGGCATTCTCGTTTGTCTATCTGTTTGTCTGTACGGATCTTTGTTAGGCGATTACTGTCAATTTCTGGGAACAATTTTAACGAAATTTGCCAAGAACATTCATTGAACCCAGGCCAAACAACATAATATGTACATGATTTTTCAATCTGGTTTATCTGTTTCAAGATGGATGCCAGTCTAAACTCTGTGTCTTCCCAGATATCTGCCAAATGCGTGAACCAATTTTAACGGAATTTGGCAGTGGCATTCTTTAGGCCAAGGTCGAACGTATATATATAGACTCGCTTTGTTCGTTGGGGGCTCTG